>CAUYRT010012100.1:0-74338 GCA_963574885.1 Lepilemur ruficaudatus | reverse complement strand
AATATATGTAAAAAATTAGCCGGGCATGGTGGCGCATGCCTGTAGTCCCAGCTACTCGGGAGGCTGAGGCAAAAGGATTGCTTGAGCCCAGGAGTTTGAGGTTGCTGTGAGCTAGGCTGATGCCACGGCACTCTACAGCCTGGGCAACAGAGTGAGACTCTGTCTCAAAAAAAAAAAAAAAAAAAAAAGAATATAAGCAAAGAGCCCATCTAAGCTGTAGCAGGGATCCTGACAATGGAGATTATGTTCTAGCCTATGGAACTATAAGGCAATAGACTTGCATTGCTTTAAACTGTTAAAATTATGATCATTTGTTACACAACAATAGAAAACTAATATATATGACTTCTTACATTTATTATTAATAATAAAGAGATCAAATCTGTTTTAAGATACATGCATATATTCTCAAATCCCAACATTGCCAATGTAAAAAAATGATAGAAATTCACGAAAACAGACTTGCCATACATAGAACATTTAATAAAATATTGTTTTACTTAATTGACCCTACAAGATAACTAGGACTGAAAGTATTGATATAACTTTCCAATAGACAAATACATTCACTTAACTTACATATTATAATGAACATCAATTAAAATATAGAACTTAAAAGAAGGCCATTGCTTAATTTAGTGTACAGAAAAAAATGCCTATAAGAATAGTGATAGCATTGCACATTTTTATCAATACCTAATGCCGCTAAAAGATTCCCTAGAAACACTGCGGCAATATCCAAAAAACAAATTTTACTTTCATGATATCTCACTCTCCAATTTTTACTATTAAATTTCTCTAGAAATCATTGGCTATATCACATTTTGTCATGATTAATTCTTCCTTAATGTAATATCTAAAAATAAAAAAGTTGGATGAATACTGTGATTCTTTTGAAATGGATCTGATAGCTGTCATTGCGAACCTCACTTAAAAATTCACAATTTCAAGATGAAGTGTAGTAAAATCTTGTCATATAATGTTCATGCAATTTTTAAAGAGATGGGAAACAAATTATATTCTTGTACAAAGCATAAGGAGCAGAATATGAGGCAAGTAGCAGAATATTAGCATATCTAAGAAAACATGTATAATTTGGAAAGGAATTATAAATTCATAATACAGACTTCAGAGAATAAAACTTGGCAAATTACTCCCCTTTGTTGAGACTATGCTGGAGTGAATAAATTCCCTATATAGAGATCTGGATTTTTTAAAAGCATTAGACACACTAATGTGAATTTTGACATTACAACTTTCTCGGGGACAAAACAGACTGATAACCTAAAGTTAAGCCATGTAGCTTTCCTTTTCTTTATTACCCTAATTCTGAAATATGTGGTTATCAGAATTACTTATCTGGTTCTGATAAGGGACCTTTCTTCCCCAGGCCTAAATAGGTGTAGAGATCTTGTGCTGTATGGCAGAGCTTTTTGACCCAAAAGGCTGTGTGTGAACCTACAGTACTTGGGAGCTTGGTAGAAATAATCTCAGGACCTGCCTCCAGACTACTGAATCAAACTACAGTTGTCTGTAGCTATCTAAGGGGGATTGGTTCAAAGACCTCCCACAGACACCAAAATTTGCAGATGCTCAAGTCCCTGATATAAAGTGGTGTGGTACAATTGATCCTTGAACAATGCAGGCAGAATGTAGTGGCATCAACCCACTGTGCAATCTAAAATCCACATAAAACTTTGATTCCCTCAAAACTTAGCTACTAATAGGATACTATTGACTGGAAGCCTTACCAATAAAATAAACAGTTCATTAACATACATTTTGTATGTTGTATATATTATATATTGTAATATCCTAATAATATATGCTACAGAAAAGAAAATTTTATTAAGAAAATCATAAGGAAGAGAAAATATATTTACTATTCATTAAATGGCGGTGGATCATCATAAAGGTCTTCACGCTGGTCATGTTTACATTGAGTAGGCTGAGGAGGAGAATCAAGAGGCAGGATTGGTCTTAAGTCTCAGGAGTGGCAGAGCTGGAGGAAAATTCAAGTACAAGTGGACACATGGAGTTCAAACCGATGTAGATTAAAGATCAATTGTATTTGCGTATAAACCACACACATCCTTTTATATACTTTATATCATCTCCAGATTGCTTATACTCAATAAAATGTAAGTGCTATGTAAATAGTTGTTGCACTGTATTGTTTAGGGAATAGAGACAAGAAGAAAAGGGCCTGTAGATGTTCAGTGCAGATGCAATTTATTTTTTCTAAATGTTTTTGATATGTGTATTGTTGAATCTGTCAATGTAGAACCCACAGATACAGGGGGCTGACTATGCATTTCCACAAAATTCCAAGGCACTCTAGGACAGTGATTGTCAATCCTGGTTGTCCATTAGAATTACCAGGAACTTAAACTAACTAAATAAACAAATAACAAAAAATAATTCTAATGTTCAAGTTCTATAAATATAATTTAATTGGTTTGGGTGTGGGTCCCAGCCATCTAGATATTTTAAAGTGCTGCCAGGTAATTTTAATGTACAGAAGTATTGAGAATCACTGTTTGTGATCTGCTAGGTCCATAATCCAGCTATGTCTGCATGTTTTCCTCTTAGAGAGACCGGATTTCTGCACCTAAATCACAATGTGAGATTAAGACCTTTAAAGAGAGCACAGACACCAAGCCTGAACTTCAAGTACTAAGTTCCCTAGGATTTCCCTTTGCTCTATCTTTTCTTGCCTCTCAGGAACTCAAATTATCTTCCATTCTTGAAATTAACAGCTATTCTGGAATTTGATCATGTATTTCCAGATGCTGCCCACACCGTGAACTTTCTCTCACTATCTCTGAACAATGGAAAAGTAGAACTGCAGGCTCTGATGCTACTCAGATGCTTCTCATGCTCATCCTTGTGTAACTAGTTTAGACATCTATTCCGTGGGCTGGACAATGGCAATCAACTTTCTGTTAATACATCTCTTCTGAGTTTTGTGGCTGTTTATACTATTTTCTTAAATTACTGAGTATTGATTATTTATGGATCACATCAGTGTTAATTACTTGATATGCTTTTATTAACCTCTACAACAAAGTCCATTGTTGGCACTGGTTTGGAATTCAAGGCCTAATGTGAAAATCAATGCTCCTTCATTGATCATCAATGAAATTAAGCACATTATACTATTTAAAAAAAATAATTCCTCTACATGAATCTTATTCTTCCAATCTCCTATAAGTGTTCATTCCTTGCTGACAATGAAAAAACATGCGCTCTGTCAAAAACAAAAGATTTGTTTCTATTTGTTTCTACTTCTGTACATTAAAATTACCTGGCAGCACTTCAAAATATCTAGATGGCTGGGACCCACACCCAAACCAATTAAATTATATCTATAGAACTTGAACATTAGAATTTTTTTGTTGTTGTTGTTTGTTTAGTTAATGATTGGCCAAATGTGTGATAAAAAATATTATTTTATAGTGAAATATATTTTTATATCCATGGATATCTAAAACTTATCACTCAAATCCAAATCCACTGGTAGGAAAACGGTGAGCAGTATTCTCTTGTTAAACTTGCCAAATAATTTTATTTAACTCATATGATTAATCTTGCCCTACCCCTTTCAAATGAGTTTAGATAAGTACATTTCTTCCTAGAGTAATCTTGGTTGGACATCTCAATTATATACATATGTTTTAGGTGTCGTTAGTGTGTTTACATTAAGTCAATTTCCATGTGTAAAGCATTCTGAGACCCCTGCAACTTCTGTCAGTGCTTAGGCAAAAGAAATCTGGAATAGAGGGCAGGCATAGAAAGGTACTGAATAGATGGCAAAGAAAATGTCCATAGGGGTGACACAGAAAAATAGAATATATAATGTTTTGTGCTTTGCCACAAGGTTGAGAAAATTTTGGGGGGTGGGCAATAAAAGGGACTGGATAATTTAGACTGGGTCCAAGGATGTAGTAATATCTGTATCTGTTTTGTTTGAATAGTAGGACAGTTTTAATGTTTCAGAAGAGGCTTCCATGAGATAGCGGGTAATTGCATTGTGATTCTGTATGATTGGACCATTTACAAAAAAAAAAAAAAAAAAAAAAAAAATGCACACAAAATCCCACACCATTATGCCATATGTTAAGGCTGACTCAGAAATTAGAGAAAAATGAACCTACATAAGTAATGTGTCAGTATCTTTTACTTACAAGACATTGTGAAGACAGGCACTGATTATGTAGAGTCAGCAAGATAAATGAATCATCTTCCTGCCTTTTAGGGTCTCCGAACGTAGGGAGTAAGACACAAAAGTAAAATACCTGGTAACTTAAAACAATAAAACAAATACAATTGTATTGTATGGGAAGTAAACACAAATTTTATTGGAAATTTTTATCAAAAGTGACAAGGTTTAGATTAAATACCAAATCCAACTAATGATCTTTTCCCTACAAAATGCTAAAAATTTCTGGTTTATGGTACAATAATAGAAGACTGAGAATATTTGCAAAGTAATAAAAACTTTAATGTTGATATTTTTGAATTTATCATATTTTAAAGTTGGGACTTTGGATCAGATTAAGTGGGTTTGACAAATCCACCACTTATTAGCTATGTGTTCATGGGTAAGTTTCTTAATATACATGGGCCTATGTTCTCTCACTTGTAAAATAGATATAATAGTATTAATAGTAGCCACTTCTTGGGATCTTTTTAAGGTGAAATGAATTAACATATGTAAATTGCTTAGAATTATGCCTGGCATATAATAAGGGCTAAAAATATTGATATTATTATTACCAAGTAGAAATAATAAATCATGTATTGACATTGCCCTTTAAATTATTATTTCTTCATACAATCCTTCCATTTTGGGTAATATATCTTGAAAATTATTTCCCTGTGAACATTAAAAACTACTAACTAATGCTCCTGAATCACATCACAAGAGTATTTCAATAAGCAAATTTCATTGCAATAACATAATATTGTTTGTATTGAAATTGAATTTCAATGAAAATATTATAAATGCATGTGCTAAATAATTAACCAAGCACAGATCTGATATGACAGCACACAGATACCTGAGGTAGAAATGAATGAATTAAGGCAGTCTCACAAACACAAATGAAGGAAGTATAAAGGTAAAACCAATATAGGTAGGTAAATGCTTTAGAAAGTTTTAGAATTTATTTCAAAGGTTTAGGCTCAACCAAACAGAATGTAGATGTAGACTGGTGGTTCTATTTTTTTGGCATAACAAAAAAAAAAAAAAAAAGAAAATTCTCATAATTTATCCATGTGGATCCTGCCCTTTCTGACACCTTAAAAGCCTCTGACAATTTTTCCTAATGTACATTCTTGGGTAATGTTGCAATTGTACAATTTGGATCTTTAGTTTTGAAGACCAATATTTTATCCTAGTTCTCTTTGGGTCAAGAGTAGTATGGAGGATGAGCTAACCTCATACAAACCACATTATCAAAGGTGAAAATAGTAAGAAGATTGTCTTGCAAAATGCATGAGCTATTAAAATGCCAAAGATAAACTGGGTGGACAACTCATAAAACAAGGAGATTTTAACATTAGCTGAGACTGTTTTGAAGAAAGCAGATACAACGTGAAGAAACACATCTCCTGATTTAGAAACAATGGTTGCATTCCAATACTGTAATAGGTATGTTCATCAATGTTGATGGCAGTGAGTGATGAAAAAGTTGACAGGATGGAACCTTTACTTTGGAGTTTTTCGTAAATATCTTCCCACGTGTCTAAAACTTGATGTGCCTGAAACTCGAAATTAAGAAACCACATCTTGATTTTGACCTCTCTTTTTTTTCATACTTGATCTTTCATGCATCTAAACTGCTGTAGATAATTCATATCTGTTTAGCTTAACATCTCACCAGGAAATGCCTTTATTATCCTTTTATATCCTTACCAAAGAAAAGTGAAAAAGGAAGAAAGGGTTTAGATAAAATGTTCATGTAACAGTCAGGTTTTTTTTTGCATGATCCCTTCAAAGTTCAGTATGTTTTAACAAGGTTTACTGCTTACTCCTGTTACCTGTTGGCTGTGGGTGAGATGTGGCTGTTTTTTGCAACTCATGTCTTCATTACAGGATCCAGGCTAAAGGAACAGCTCCTTTCTAGAACATACTGTACCCATGGCTGCAGCAAAACAGGAATGGCTGAACCACACAATGGCTTACAAATTTCTGCCCAGATGCACCGTCAGCATTTCAGCCTTTATTCCCCTGGCAAAATCAAATCTCATGGCTATGCCTCATATCAATGGGCCACAGAAGTAAATGTTGCTCAGAGGGAGTCACCTTCATTCACCTGGCAATAGGATGATATGCTCATTAATTTTATATGTCAACTTGACTGGGCTAAGGGGTGCCCAGATGGCTGGTAACACATCGTTTCTCTGTGTGTGTAAGCATGTTTTGGAAGAGATTAGCTGGGACGTCTCTTTTCCTCTATCTTTGGACATCACAGATCCTGGTTCTTGGGCCTTTGGACTCTGGGACTTCTACCAATGGATCCCCAATTTTTAGGCCTCCAAAACTGAACTGAATTTCATCACGGCTTTCCTGGTTCTCCAGCTTACTGACAGCAGACAGCGGGACTTCTCAGGTCTCCATAATCAAGTGAGCCCATTGCCATGATAAATCTCTCTATCTGCCATATTCTACCCTCTTGGTCACTTAAGTTCATTTGTTTTCTACCTGCACACAAAGTAAACATTTCTTTCCCCAAAGAAGACAACTCAAAAAGTCTCAATCAATCATGACATTAGACTCAAGTCTGGGATCTTATGCATGATGATATTACTTGCAGTAGATTTAAGTTTTATTGTTACCTCAGGTTAGCATAGCAAAATCATAGACAAATGTGTAGTTGAAATCATTCAACTCTCAAAACTAACAGAAGAAAAAATAACAGAAGCATTCAGAATTAACACAAAATCCAAATTCAGACTACCCAGTTTTGGTGACAAATTATGTCTGAATCTTGTACCTGTGGGGATTTAGAAATTAAATGATACATATCAACAGGTAAGAATTGATCAGACACCTTTTTACAGATAATCTTACAAAATCAGAAGTATTAAATATGTTAAAAAGTACATACATTGTGCCACCCAAACAGATGTGTCGTAGAAATAGAAGAGCATTCAGATCTGGATTAGATGAATCTTGTCCCTACTAAAGGAACTGCAGAATTCTCTCATTTCTGCACCAGCTGCCCGAGCTGTTAACAATGTTAGCAGCTAACAGAAAAGGTGACTTAGAAGCATGATTCCAGCAGGAGCACCTGTGGGGCTTATTCTATCCTTGATAACCACTACTAAATATAGTCTTCACAGTTCTGAACATAAACTGAATGTAGAATTCAACAAAAGAGCACACTCAATTATATCAAATTAGCATCTGAGTGTATGTAATCATGGAGTTTAGACCAGAGTTATTAAGCTGTCCTTTGTAACACGGTGACAACAATTGAAAATGATCCCATGGTATAATGTAAGGGATTTTATGAATGCATGATGGCACCCATTATAATGTTTGGATGCTGACACTGGAGTTTTACAGAACATTTCCACATATGCAGGGCTGAGAAAAAAAAATTCAAGCTTCATGTGTTCCAAAATACTCTCTGATCATTTAAAACGTTCCCCTCTGACAAAGTTTGTATTTTTATAACAATTCCAGATTTAGAAGAATGAAAGTATGAGTATGACCAATAGAGATAATGTTCACACTACCTGGATCTTCAAAGACAATAATGGTAACAATCGCAATACCAGTACTCTAAAGATTCCAATGTTATTTGTAGCCTCTACCACTTATCACCATATGCCAAAGGAAAAAACTATGTTTGTGGCTAGCTGTTGTAGAAAGAGAACATACAAGACCAAGAAGGCTGATTTTCTGTTGCAACGAACATCTTTAAATGAATATATGCAGCAGTTATGTGATGCTCCTGTGACATCCACCCACAATTTTCACCTGGGTATGGGCCAATTCTAAATCAACTCAAAGATTAAAAGAACTGGTGGCTCCTCCTTCTATACTTCTGGAGGGACAAAAGAAAACCATGGCCACAGGCTTAGAAACCTATCTGACATCATCATGTTGATGGCACTGCATTGCTCTTGTCTCTGTAATTTCATTAATCAATTAAACTAGAGTTAGATAATATAATGTTTTCATAAATACCCTTGTAGGAAATGTGCTAATGATGAATTCAAAGAGTATAGCTTTTCCTCCTAAAAATATCATTTGCTTATAGCCAATGAATGTGCTTCATATCAGGAGGATTGTTTATAAATTCTTAGATGGTTCATAAAATTCAAGACCTTCTATTCATTTCTGTTTGATAAGTTAGTCCAGAATTGTTAGTGCAAATTTGATTTTGGAGTGTTTTGCCATTATTCAGAGATCTTAACAAAATTAATACAATTGCCTAAAACATAGAGCCAACATGAAGATTGATAATTCAAATTCCTGTTGACAACATGTGCTTAATTCTCACAAACTTTAACACTTGTGATATTTTATTGATAATTTTAATTCAAGAGTCAGAGAACTCTGTTATTGCCATATGATTTCTTCAGTTTGGAAATCTTTTCTCAATTTTGAAAAATCTATTAAGTTACTACAAATCTGTTACTACTCTGTTATTTTCCTTGATGATCAAAGTCATTATGTGATTTCTTGCTTCAGGATTTCTTTCTGATTTCTACAGGATCTTAATATTCTATAGATGATATGATTGCTTTATATCAAGACAACTGAGCATTAAGAAATGTAACATCAGTTTTTAGTAACAGTTTTTGTATAATAAAAAGGATTCTTTCAAAAGTAATCCATTTTTTCTCACAAAAGTTTCATTTCATTCTTTTGTCACAGCTTTCTATAACCATTAGACACAAATATATCATGGAAAAAATCAATAATTCCATCCCTTCTAAAATATTTCATTGTCTACTTTTTCAGTCATTACATGGAAAAATTCTGAATACCTTACTTAAATATTTGCAAGTAAAAGTGAGATTCTGAAAACTCAAAGGAATTGTAAAATAATTACATTATTTGAAAAAGAAAATGAATATCCTTAACTAATCATGAAATGTCTTGGGTCACTTTGATGAAATAGTAAATAAATTCTGTAGTCAAAATCTTTTGTGACAACAGATGAACTGGCAAGAGCATTGAGATATTTGACTTGAGCTGAGAAAAGTGAAATTTATGTAGCAACAGAGAGATCAATATTCGACACATAAATTCTGCCTTTCATTTTATGGAGTCCCCCAGCCCCAATATTGATGTGTTCCCTTTTGCCTCCAAACGTGGTATTCATAGCTTGAAAATCGTAAGTAATTCTTAACAACGGAAGATGTTTAATCGTGCAAAACAATATCTCATTCCAGCAAAACTTTCAAAATTCAAGTTGTTGCTTTAATACATTATACTAGGTCCAATGGCCATCTTAGCTCACCAAGGGTTGTATATAATATGAATCTAATTATATGGACTGGAGCTTTAACTTACTCCCTAGACAAAGTATCACTGAGAGATTGTGTAGAATCTACCAATCAATTTTATCAATTTCCTGGTCAACTATCAAGGTAGTCTTTAGAAATAATTAAATGATACAATTACTTGTTGAAAGCCAAATACTGTGTTGAAAACACTCAGTTGAAAAGTAATATCTCTGCTTTGTAGGAGTGATTGCCCAGTGCAAAACAATTATACTTTTATGCCTTATTTATATATTTATTAGCATACATCCTATATGATAGGACTTAGTGTATTAAAAATTATTGCAGCTGCAATAATTATTTAATCCTTAGTGTTTGGATTGTAAAAACAAAATATGCAGGGTATGGTAGAGTTAAAGAATTAATTGTTTTCAAAAAGGTGATTCTGGTCTGGAAAGAACAGAATATTCATAGTATTAGAGAAACTGAGCAAGCTTTTGTTATTATTTATAGAACATGTAGCAGGGAAAAGGCAGGAATGTAGAACATTTGATATGGGCTTTGACTTTATTTGAGCTGGAAAGAAACAAAGAAAAGGCACATTCTGTAGACAATAACTCGGATGACTAGGAGAAAAATTTATTGAAAGAAGAGTTTATTAGGAAAAGTAAACCCTTATAATGGAGTGGTTCAGACACTACTGAACTTTCTCTTTCATGTTACAGTGCAAGTAAGGTGTTCCTGGTAGAATCTGGGAGTGAAGGAGGTTCTACCACATTCACAGACACAGGCTAACAGTAGCTCTTCCATCATCAATATGTGGCTTTCAATGACGGAATAACCATCACTTTCCATCTCAAGGGAAAGGTAGAGGGAGATAAGGAGTACACGTGGGACAGACATGGACATGGCACCTGCACATACTCCATTTAACTGAAGAGGAGGCTGGAAATCGAGTTGTTTGCCTGGGTAGCTACATCACAGGCACATCTAGATTACCAGGAAAGAGAAAAGAGCATAGATTATCCTGGACAACTAGCAGGCAGTACCACAGATACTAACATATCCTCTCTATATGGCAAAGATTCCCATTAGAGAAAAAGTGAGCATGGAAAACCTCTCTCTCCCCTCGGTGACTTTTTTTTTTATTTCCCCCTTTCAATTATTTTGTTAATGAAATTATCAACACTGCCCTGATCTCCCTGACTCTATTGTATCTCTCTCCTCTATCTCATGGTTAGACTAAAACCATTGGGGAAATCTAATTAAAAACAATAAAAGCAAACAAGCAAACACTGTTGAAGCTAGTTGCTCTCATTTCAAAGCTTAGCAATGTGGTAAATTTTATTATTGTATTTATAGATATACAAAATTGTATTTTTGTCCTCAAATTATCCCCTATATCACATAGGAAGATTATCCACTGCAACCCATTTTTAAGTGATTTGAAGAGCCTTCCTGTGGGAAGAGTATACTTTTTTGCCATATCAGGCCTGCCATGAAACTTTCTTTAGCTAATGAAATTGGGAAAATTTGACAGAATGGTTTAAGAGCCATAATATTGTTTCTTAGTGATCCTTCAGTGATCTCAAACCAATAGTGAATGTAAGTCAGAACCACAGAAAATGCACAATTACATTTGTTACTGCAGCATAATTTAGCAAAAACTAATACAATAGAACAGGTCTCAGTCTATAGGGTGACCTTCTTGATAAGCAGTTAAATTCCACAATGTGAATTTCTTCATGGACATAAAGAACCAAAACTTAAGATATCACCCTTTGCTGAATAGAATGAACATTCCTTTGAAACAGCATAATTATGATATATATAAAATAGAAAGGCTATAGTTAATGAGAGAACAACATTAAGGAAGATTTTTCAAGGGGAAGAAACCCTACCCACTTATTTATGAAGCATAAATAGAAAACTTTTTGCCATTTCTGTTTATTTTCAAGATCTACATGCCTTTAACTTGGGCAAAAATCTGAACTTACTCTACCTTTGCTATTTACAATCTCTCAGTGTTCTTCATATATGAAGATTTCATCATGATTTATTTTTCCAAGGACTTAGTACTGAGTCATTATAGTTATCTCAATTCAGTGACTTTCTCCCTCATGATTTTTCTTTCTCATTCTAACTGTAGATGCATAACACAGACTATACCAAGTCCTTTTCTTCTGCAAACATTTGACAACTTAGTCTTACCTTATTTCTTTCCCTTACAATCTCATTCCTATGTCTATATTATTTCTAGTTAAAAAAGAGCTCGAGCACACTAAGAACGGTGATTTTCTCAGTCCTTGTAGTTTCTCCATCTTGTCTCTCATGAATTTCCTATCACTAGATCTTTCTGTTTTCCTTACAGCAAATTAACAAATGCAATGAAAACTATTACTTCGTGATACTGCAATGGAATGTGTACTGTCAATAAACTCACTGCTATGGATGACTATTGCTTTTTAAAGAGGATAAATATCACTTTAGTTTATCTGAAAGAATTTTGAATATATTATGAAATGTTTAAAATAATTATTCATAAAAGAACAATATAAGCAATATCTATGAATGAGAATGTTATTACATAAATCAGTAGCAGACATTATTAAGATGAGGTCTATTACACAAGCTTAATATCTTATTGGAAGTCCTTTGCATTTAATTAATCTAATTTTAAATGATCCTGAGTTTTCATTCTATCAAATTCTGTGTGCTTTCTACTTGGCCACACTTTGCTGATCTATAGATCATTTGTTGTATGTGCCAAAAATTAATAATATTACCACACATTTTTAAAAAGTTTATTTTATAGTAGTATGCATAGAATAAAAATTAAAAGATGTTTTGTATACATATATATTCTTGGAAAGAATTCTGGAATAGTGAATATGGGAATGTTAAAAATGGCTATGTTTGTGTTGTAGAAAATGAAGTTATTTTTATGTTTGTTTATATTTTCTTATATTTTTCTGTTACAACTTTTACTTGTATATAAAAGTGTATACTTAATACTGCATAAGTACAAATTTGCTTTGTCTCAATTTATAATGTATTTGTGGAATATTTGCTGTCATAAATTTATTTTTATAAATTTTGCCATACAAATCATTCTATGTCAAAAATATTTTAAAAAATTATTAGACTAAAATTCAGCAATTCATCTAGAAATGAAGTTTTTTTCTTACCTAACTTGCCAAGACTGAGTTCTACATAAATAATTATGCAAAGATATAGGGTGAGTTTACAATTTCTACAGCCAGACTTTTGAGAGAATTGTTAATTGATAAAAATAGTATTTCCCTCATCAATTAGATGCTCAATTCCAACTCAACATATTCAGTACCAAATAAATCACCTTTTTCACATAACTAGTTCTTTATCATTAATACCCACTGGTAATTATTGGCTCTTGCTATTCCCTAAGCTGTAACTTTTCATATTTTGCTACAAAGATACTATTATAATAAAACCTCATCTTTTGGTTATATATTTTGCAATAGTCCAAGAAGCCCAAAACCTGTTAGTAATTTAATGATTACATTAGCAACACTGGTTTGCCATGAATGTCATCCGAGCAACATTCTGTGTCAAAAAGTAAGCTTTAGTTTCCGTCTGCTGTTCTACCCAGGACAAGCATACTATTCCGAATGTTCGGAATGGATCAGTCCCCACTCTCCGTGTATCTTGTTCTGGCTTCAAAATGCTAATTTAAAAGAATAAGAACTGTGTTATCTGCAGGCACAATTTATGCCCAGCAGCAAATAGTGAGTAAAGTTTTATTTACCATTTGAAATGATAGACTTCCTTAGGAACACACACACACACAAACACACACACACACACACACACACACACACACACACACACACGGTCTCCGCAATCCAAAGAATACGTCTCTCACTGAAAATCTCATCTGATAATAAACTTTCCTAATATTTTCCTGCTAAAGATTAATAAACTTCTCTTGAAACTTATATCTAATTTATGTGACTTTAAGGGTCATTCTTTAATAACAATGATGAAACACGATTATTACTTCCTAATGCTGAAATTACAGTTTTTTACATTGTAAATTTTTCCTGCTATGCGCCCTGTGGCACTAACATCTTTATCACTCCATGTGTTTCTAGTTTTAAAACCTTTACCCCTGCTGTTTGAAAAATATTTCTCATTTTCGTCCCCTATGGAGTACAGAAATCCCTAAAGGCAAAGCCATTAGTGATCTCTCTGCCTTTCCCCAAACACGTATTATGATCACCAGTGCTGTTCCCACTGCCTCATTGGCTTTTGGTAAAGTATGCAAATGAGATGTTCAAAACACACACTTTTTGCAACTGTGCAAGTTCATACTGATTTATAAAATGGGCAGGCTATTAAAGTGACTGAAAATGTCAGCAAGATTTATGCATGGGTGACAAATTATATTGGAAATGTTCATTTTTAACATGCTGCCCTGAGTTTTTTTTTTTTTTTTTTTAAACAACCTAGATAGTCTCTGTGATACATTTGTTTTAAGGCTATTTTTCCCTCCCCAAACATACTTCTGACAGTGACTTTTTGACTGGAAATATAAACAATGCTACTTCACAATCATACAAATTGTATCTTATCACAGAAAGCAGTACTTGGAAGATATAATAAATTTCCTTTTGACATCCATTTTTTTCTATGTACCATTAGTCCACTATGGTTAAATAGTTTCCTTTTATAACCAATAACTTGAATTGCATGTGTAAATATTTCATCACTAAGATATAAAATTATGTAACTATCAAAACAATTACCCAGTCACCTCAGAGGAAAATATTTCATTCATATTTAAAAATGCACAACTTAAAGAATAAAGATAGGAGTGACAACTGACATATATCTTCTGGAGTTTATGATTCCATCCTTGGAAAATTCCATGTTAAAATGGTCTAAATGATATTCAGATCACTTTTCTCTATTATTTGTGAATTTGTTCTGGTATATCTCAGCTCTGTCTGTGATTCAACCAGGCAGTTGTAGTACTCTTGCCAGCCCAAGTGTGGTCTTTGAGCAGAGGTCTTGATATTTTATATCTCTGGATGACAGCCATTCATTCACTGAATGAAGCAAAAGAATAGGGAAAAAATGATGCTAGAGCCAGTTTACACAGTGCTATTTTAAGAAATTAACTAGATCATCCTGGCAGACCTCAAGACATATATGCACACAATAGAAATATCACAAGTAAAACACTGTGGTGTGTCACAGTTACAGAAGAATGGATTATAGAAATTAAATGCAGTAAATGAAGAACCACCTATGACTAATTTTGCAAAGAACGGATCTTATAATAGCATTATTATGTAGTCTTCCTAGTTGGAAAAGTTTGGTATTAGAATTCTAATTCTACTTTTTATATTCAGATCAGTTTGTACCAATACTATTATTGCAACTGATTTTCCTAATTAGTTCATTAAGTTGCATAACAATTGGTTTACAACTAACAACTCTTCTTGATGTTAAAACGGTGGAGATAAAATTGATTTAAAGCCCACTTCTGATCATTCATTCTTACACATTCATATGTCCTGGTGTTTGATGAAGCTCTCCTTATATGGCTGTGCCAGCCTCTCTGCCCTGTTTTCATTTAAGTGCCATGACTATGTTCTTGCTTATTAAAGAGAGTTAATATTATGCATTGTACTGAAGAAATCCAAACACTGTTAAAAGGAAAAAAGAAACAACAAAAACATCTGCTTTTCATCAAGGGGCGCCATCTTATAGCTTCTACTAGAATGAAGGTTTTAAGAGAAAGCAAGAGGAGTCATGAACAGGCACTGACTCGCATAGGTGAAGACGCAACCACAAAAGATTAAGGGAAGAGCTTTGTGTTTTTGTTGATGCTGTTTCTATCTAAAACTCCCGTACTTTAAAAGAAAAAATGCCTTTTGTAAGATATTGCTTGTTCAAATATTTTCTGTGTAAGAGGAATGATATTTAATTTTAATTGCTGAAATAACTTCATAATAATGTTTCACTCTCGATTTTTAACTTTGTTTTCATGACTATTAAATGGACCCATCAGTCTATTCATAACAGTAAGTTTGCCTTCAAGTCATTATCAAAAAATATACTCTCCTGATTGACAGTCATTCCCATAGAAACATTTTTACCCCAGAGGATACGAGTAGAAACATTCAAAAAGGAGGAAGGAACCAAGAGTACATTCAAGAACATCTGGTTATAGTATCAAGAAAATCTGTCTATGAGACAAGCAAAGTGCATCTCCTCTCCTCTTTGCTGCACTGTAATGCATTACAGAATTTGCTATAAGTGGTTCAGTCAGAAACCTAAGCCATAAAACTTAGGGTTAACAGATTAAAACACACACACATACACACACACACACACACATATACTTGCACATATAGGTATATGTTTGCTGTGTATGTAAATATAATTACATGGATATAATGTTCAATGAAAGATTGTTTTTTAATCTTACTTGATTTTGTTGTTATCCGTAAACATTAAATCAAATAAAATGAAACAAAAACTCCACCATGCATGTGAAAACCTCACATTCAAATTACTAATTGCTCTTCCTGCAAAATTGGAAATGTCACCATTTTTTCACTATGTTGTCTCTTCTTCCAGAAGAGGCATATTGCTTTATTTCCCTTGTAATAACTCCTTATTTACAAAGTTAGTTTTACCAGATCAAAAATGGTTTGGCTTAGTTCAATAAACATTAATCGAGCATCTAATAAATGTTAAATATTGAGTTAGGCTGTGGGAATACAGAGATTAAAAAGGCATGTTTTCCACCCATGAGGGAGTGAAGTATAATGACAAGGAGTGGAGTGCCTAGGCTATCCCTTGAGAAAAAGTTTCCGTCAAATGTAGTCATTGTTTATGGGGTAGAACACCAAGAGTTAGAATTTGGGGGTTATTCTTTTTACAGTGAAGTGTAGTCTATTGCATAAATTGGTGAATCTCTAATGAGGCATTCTATTTTATTTAAACTATTTTTATGTTTTAAAATATATGAGCCTTCTTCAACCCATCCCCCAACAATATGGACAAATTTCTAATTTCTCCAAAAACAATTTTACAAAAACAGGCCTTTTAACTAAATTCCACCCTACTTATATCATCCTCATTTATCTTATGATATCTCCGCCTTGATGTTATTGGACAGTAAAAAGGCTGCAATGGGACCCCTGTCAAAAGACAATTTTCTTCCTTGAATGATAAGCAATGCAACATGCAAGAACAAAAAGCCAACTGATTAATGGCATGCAATTCATCTACAATTATCTTGCCCATGTTACACAGTCATTGTATAGATTGGACCAGATCATTAAATTATGTGACAGCAATCAGCCATCTAACTTTAAAAGAGGTGGGAAGAGCCAATTTAAAAACTTAATATCTCAGGATGATACAGTAGTCTGAAAAAAACAGCCAATTTAGAGAAAATTACCATATGTACCAACTAGAATGATAGATGTGAGCCTTAGCTAAGCATTTGTCCCTGTGCTGATGATGTTTGGAAGTCAGTAAAGAACTCTGTGCTTCTTTAAAATGTGTTTGAAAATGCTGGTGGCCAGAGCATTAAACACTTATAAAAGAGAAATACAGACTCTGGGAGGAAATATGTTCTCTTGGTAACTTTTCACTCTCCACAACCTCACTGGAGACTTTGGAATCATATTCTGGGATGTGAAGATCAATGTTTTATTGTGCTTTTCCATGTTTACTTCTTAGTTGTATCTCATATGTATTTTATCTATCTATGCATTAGATATACATTCTGCAAAACCCATAGCATGAGATCCTTATTTAAAATGGAAATGACGATTTTAGATGACAGTGGAAACGTCCAATACAAATTACTCCTATAATTAGCATTTAATTATAACTGGCAGCCAGAAGATATGAAAGTAGCTGATTGAAATACTAAAAAAGTAAAACATATGCATCCTCTCCTCATTCTTTCAGTGAAACAACATTGTCGAAGGTGTAGCTTTGTCTAAGACATGGTAGCAAGCATAAGGGGTGCAAGGAAAGGGGGATCAAAATATAAAGCAGTAGGTGGATTAAACAATAGACATTTATTTCTCACATTTTTTTCTGGAGGCTGCAAAGGCCAAGATCAAGGGCCTTCCTTCTGGCTTACAAATGGCTGTTTTCTCACTGTATCCTCACATAGTGGAGAGAGCTGCAGCTCTAGGCTCTCTTCCACTTGTTATAAGAACACTAATCTCATCATAGGGGCCCCACGCTCATCAACTCATCTATAACTAAATATCTCCCATAGGCCTCACCTCCAAATAACATGATGGGGGGGTGGTTAGGGTTTGGGTGGGCATGAACATGCAGTCCATCATACATGCCTTACCTTAGACAAACCTTTCTCATTTCTATTTAAGGATGATTTCATTATATGCAAAATTATTGCTCTTCCTTAACTTCAAATGGGAATTGAAACTATGCTGAATTCTTATCACCCTCTTATCTTATCTTATTACGTTGAATTAATGAATGCTAGAGAAATTTATGAGAAGTTTTTAGGGTTAGGTAGCATTTGATTTCCCATGGAGTCAGGCATAACTGCCACAAGATCACCCAGATGGATTGTCAATTTCTGTTTTCTTCTGATAAAGGGCAAACTGGCTTGACCGTGTTAGTGTTAGTGGGACCTGAGAAAATGCAGCCTTACGAGGTATGATTTTATTTTGAAGCATTTTGACACTGTAAAGGAGAGAATCATGTGTTATGATTTCTTTTTATCTTTGAAATTGAAAAGAAAATCTCCTTTACAGACCTTCTGCCTGCTGAGCCCAAGTAGTTGGTAACTGACTCAAAAATCATAGCTACTCTTTTTCTAAAATTGAAAAGAACCCAAGATCCTGAAGTCAGACCAAATATTGGATGATTCCCACCTGATGCTACACAGAAAGGAACATTTGAGGTCACACATTTTTCTTTGAGCATTAGTAAACCCTAGCTATGTCTATACAGACACTCTCATGAAATAACTTTTAGTTGACTTATGAGCTTGTGAGTCTAACATACTCTTATTTTTACCTGTTCATTTATATTGAATTACATTAAATGAATTTTGGCCTGATGATAAAACTGTAATAATGGTACTAATATTATTCATAATTGATGGAGCCTTTAAGTTACATGTCAGCTTTTCTGCTAAGTCAGTTACATGTATTGCCTCACTTAGTCCTAACAATAATCTTACACCCTCCAGGCACAGAGAAGACTAAGCAATCTGCCTCAGGACATAGTGGTGAAAAGTCTATGGGGCTTACATTGAACAGAGGCCATCTGACACCACAGGTAATTCTAACCGTCGTGATACAGTAGTTGGTAACTGAATTAAAATCACAGCTGCTCTTTTTCTTAAAACTAAAAAGAATCAAGACCTTGAACACAGACTAAATAGAGCATGGGCATAGCCCTAAGAGTCTCTGGATGGCTCTTATGCCATAACACCAAGCTTTAGCTTTTACAATTCCAATAACCCTCTTTAAGAGGAAGAATGCAAAATATAAGTATTTATAAACATATAAACATATACATTTAGAATTAGAAAGCACATCTAAATACAATTTGTAAGAAGCTCTTGAAAATGGTAAATCACATTAAATCCTGAAAATGAATGCAGTCCTGTGTTGCTTAACGATGGCGATACATTCTAAGAAATGCTTCTTTAGTTGAATCCATTGTTGTGTGAACATCCCAGAGTGCACTTACACAAACCTAGATCGTAGAGCCTGCTACACACCCAGGATATATGATATACTCTATTGTTCCTTGGCTACAAACCTGTAGAACATGTTACTATACTGAATACTGTAGGCAATTGTAACACAATGGTAAGTATTTGTGTATCTAAACATAGAAAAGATAATGCATTGTGCTACCATGTTATTATGTTCAAGATGTCAACATGTGATAGAAATTTCTCAGATCAATTATAATCTTATGGGACCACAATCCTATATTGCAGTCCATTGTTGACCAAAACATCTTTATGTGGCACATGAATGCACTTTTTTTTTTTTTTGGTTTACACTTTTTGATCATCTCTTCATATGATTTCTTAATGATTCTTATTCTCTAATCTATGAAGAGGTAATTAAATCTTTCCTCTAGCATATTTGATTTTTTTTTTTTTTAAATTGGTACTTTAGAAAAGTACTGTCAGGCTCAGAGCTTTTTTAGTAAGAGCATGTGAACTTTTAGGATTGTTATCAAATGTGGTGAAATTTCTTTCAAAGTTCTTTTTGTAGAAAAAAATATGAGTTTTAAGAAGAACTTAGTTTGCAAGAGCTTTCTGCAGACTAGCTTCTATTTTAGGAAACTCTGAACCTTGCTTCTCTCTCACTAGGTATTCTTCCAGTTCCGGGACACCATAGACCACCAACACTTTGTGATTTGACTTCTGACTACACCTTTGAGTGGGTCCTGCTTCATGAAAAGTAGGTACAGAGCACGGAGAAGCACACTTGGTAGCCATCCTGTAGCAGGATGATTAGCAGAAACCAAACACAGGGGTGTACGGTAGCAAGATTTAGCAAACAAAAATACAGGAAGCCCAGTTAAATTTGAATTTCATATGAACCACAAATAATATTTCTTAGACAAACTCACACTAAAAAATTACCCATTGTTCATCCGAAATTCATATTGAACTGGTGTCCTACATTTTATCTGGCAACCCTACAGAAGAGTCTGTAAAACACATAAATATAATCCACTAAAAACAAATTAATGTACCAACTAAACTTCCTCAGAGCAAGATCTTCAAATGGCTTACAGCTACTCCAACTTTACCTTACTGGAGGAGAAAGAAGGAGAAGAAATTGAAGGGGGAATTGGCAATAGTTTTAATTAATAATAGTTAAAATATTTTATTTTTGCAACTTTATGACCACATAGCAAATAAATGTGTATTGCCAGGGCCACTACTAGTACCAGACATCCATGCAAGTGAAGAACCCTAAAACTTAGCTTGGTGAGCCTTGAAATTTGTCTGCCTAGTTGACTGAATCTATAACAGACCACACATGGTCTGACCACACATGGGTCTATTGGCCCATGTCAAAGTGCTATGACCATGCACCAAAACTTTGCAGAAAGTTACACCAACTCAGTCTCTGAATTCTAAATTCTTTACTCTCTGAGCATTCATATACTCAAATCATATTACATTACCTCATGATTTTTTTTTGTAATTAACAGTGTGGTTATTTTCTGTTTTCCCATCTTTCTGTTTCCACATATATATTCATGTATATACTGTATTTTTTCACAACTAGATTTTAAATTCCTCCAAGGAATTGTGGAGGCTTTTCTCCCTTCTTATATTCTTCCTAGGGTTACCCAAATAGAATCTGGGTGAAAGGAAGGGGAAAAAATTACTTAGTATAATAACGAACTGGTGTTGTTTTTGTATAATTAAGCAGTAGTATAATTTACATAAGGGGAGATGGCTTTTTCTTTAGGAAACTTCCTGGATGTCTCTTTAAGATGTTTAAGATGAGCCCATCATCATATGATGCTAGGGAAGAAAGCAATACAAACACAAAGCTAAATGATTCTGTGTAATCTAGGAGAAGAGTATTTCTACAAGCACCCCAGGACAGAAAAGGGGTTAAGGGTGAACGAAGCAGGGGATGCATAGAGGTTCTAAGCGAGAATGGGGTGCCCAAGTTTCACAAAAAAGCCAGGGCTCTATGGAAAGATATGCTCACTTCTGTGTTTTCTAAAATGGGGAATAATAGTCACATTTCTAAGTATGGCAATGGCCTAATACTGGGTTTTAAGGATTTTTTTTTCACTCCAGTAAGTTCAAATAACTCTTTCCAAAAATTTCCAAAAATTTTTAGTCAACATCTAGTACACACAGCAAATTTGATCTAATGGTACTTTAGAAGAATTAAAGAGGATGGGTAGTCTATCATAGGGCAAGATGGACCAGTAAAATAAGAACATCTGGATTTAATTGCAGAATAGCTACCTTCTTTAAAGTAGGCTCGTTTGGAATGGCAAGGCCCATAGAAATCCATGGTGAAATTGGACTGTATAGTTTATAAATGTGGATCTGGAGCCAAAGGTTTTGAATGTTATTTTTCATAAAAACGAAAATGGAAGCAAGAGTACATAAAGATACTATCAGAGTGGGTAACATTTAGCTATCTGTGCTTATTGACTTAGCAACTGTCCATTCTTTTTCCCACCTGCTTTACCTTCTACCATACTTATTTATTTTTGTCCTCTATCCCTCATCCATCAATTCCTTGGTTAAGGCAGGAAGAAAAGTTATTTGCTAGCTCATACCACTTCAAGCGATGTCTACCACGCTTACATTTTATTGCCAACCCTGTGGAGTGTCTCTTTTGTTTCCTCGCTGCCCTTTATTTATAGAACTTCTAGCTACATGCCCAACACAGGTAAAATGTCAGGCTATGTAAACCATATTTCCCTGCAGCCCTTTGGCCATAACATTATAAGGACTGCACCTTTAATTTATCATGTCCTCCTTGAGTGCCCACAGCTGTTTCACCTAGCAGAGCCCCACATCCTTCTGTGGAGAGCTTGGAGCAATGTGACAAGAATAAAATGAAGGGGTTGCATGGGGTGATCTCTAAGATCCCCTCCAGCCTTTGAATTCTGTGTTGCTGTGACTCCATCCTCCACAGATAAATGTTTAGCTGAGTGCAGAGGAAACAGCCATGCTTTACTAGTAGCCTGTATCAAGGGCAAGACCACTTGGCAGATTGCATAATTCCTGGCTAAATATTTGTCAACCTAAGCTGAAATATATATTATGCTATAATATTCTAAATCTGAAATTAAACGTCTAGAAAAGTCTACTGTGCTATTTAGTATCTATCCATATACTTTCTCTAGGAGTTTTGATTACAGAAGTAAGGGCTGGGGTGAAAGAGATGTGTGCAGGAGTTTCTTAAAAGCAGTACTTGACACCTTGTGAAAAAGAACTTGAAAAATAAATATATTTTTAAGGATAATTTCATATTTATTGCACTTAATTTAACAAATTATTGCAGGAAACACATAGACAGCATTTTCCCAGTAAAATTATTATACTTAAATTAACTTTTGACAATATATTAATTACAAGGACATGACCACATTTATTCTGCTGATCCAGTAATTACACACATTAAAGAAATATTTATCCACAAACCATGCAGTGTACTTCAAAACAGTATTTATTGCCAAATTACATTTCCTGGATATCTGTGCCTTATTTCCAGTTACCAATAACTTTTTTATTTTAAGAGGAAGAGAGAAGTGATGAGGAATTAGAAAAATATTGTATAAATAAATGCTTACTGTTGTGAAAAAATTGAAACGTAGATCTTTCAAACCATAGAATGCTTTTACTTAGAAAAATAATTCTAGACAATAGAATAAAATAGACAATTAAATAAAATAGACAATTAAATTCATGTGTTTCAGATGGTAAGAGGATAACAGTAATTGCAATATTTCAAGTTCCTTCCTTCTCTCCTGCCTATCTTTAGTCATTAATAAAAGCATAGCCTAAATTTTAAACCAAAATATGACTTCACACTAGATAGCAAAAGGGGGAAAATTAATATAATTTGCAGCTGTCTGAAAGATTCAATTACAAAGTTTATTTCAGAAAGCTTGAAAACTTTTATGAAATATTAGCAATTGTTTACAATACCATTGCAATAGTTCTACATCTGTAGCAAATCACAGATACAAACATTTGCATCTTCACTTTGGATATTGTAAAGCACAATTGAAGAAGGGAAGGAATGATGCCTTTCTTAAATGTCCACTGCCGGTGAGAGGCATGGTAAATTTTGAATTGAAGAATTAGTCCTTTGAACTCAGTGGCATATTTTATTAAGCTTACCAAATAATGAAAACATATCTCTATGTTATGGCACTTGCAGCTCTGATATTAAATTCACTGCTCTATGTCTTTGGAACATCACAAACATAATACTTAGGAGATATTTTAAGACCTTGGATAATAGGAAGAAAAAGCAAGATTTACCATGATTTTAAATTTTCCATGAAAGGAAAACCGACACCTTTTATAGCAGTTTTTTTCCAGACGAAAAAAGAGGAAATGTTATTAAAAGCTTAGTATTTAGTGCAAAAAGAATAATAATTTTAAAAAAAACCTAAGAATAATGGGAAAATCTATTTTTTTGCTAGATGCTTTCTATGAGCTAGCATCTTATATATATTAGGTCATTTAATCCTCATAACTTTTTTTCACATGGAGTTAATTGCAAAATATACTGCAAATAAAGTTGAAATTATTATAATGTATGTCGTAAGCTGGTCAAGTCTAAGGGCATCCTTAAAATATTAAAAACCTCAATGTATTGGGTTTTCTTCCACATTCAATTTTTTTCAAGAATTAAAACACATCATCAAATTAACGTCTATACTTAATAGGGCAGTGTATCTAGTCCTCCTAAATTACTGTGACAATTCCCCAAAGCAATTGGTACACCTTAGTACTAATGAAGTAGAGGGGAGTTCTTCTTCAAACACCTGGAAGAGACAGGCATGCAGATTTTGTATAATGACAGTCATTTTTAGCAATCACTTACTTTGCATAGTGCTTCAGATGCTATCAAATGCATTCAGATATATCTCCTTATTTGTTTTCAGTGGGACTACATCAGAACTTGGCAGAACACAGATCAATAAGATGATTATAAAACCTACAAACAGAGCAGGAAACCTTGATTTTGATTGTATTTCTGCTGTGGGAACACAGATAAATTTGGGATCAGTGAAATCTGGAGTACTTTTTATCTATAAATTCAATGAAGATATTTCATAAATTATAAAACACTGCTTAAACACAAGTATACATGTCTTTTGAAAACTGACTCATAGGTATGAGAATAGTGGTGTATGCTGTAAGCTGCATAGACAATTCCTGCTATAAAATTTAAAGTATTCCTCTTATTAAAACACAGAAGTAGGTTATTATAAAAGTGTTTAATATGTTTTAAACATATTTTGGGACTTAAAGTAGAGAAGGTTGTTCTTGCCTTGGGGAGAACAAAGTAGAGAACAAAAGACAAAAGTAATAGGACTCTCATATCCAGAACTATATTTATTAAGATTAGAACACGTCCCTGCCCCCCAATCTAATTAGAATGCCCTCATTGTATTTCTGCCCGAGCTACTATATAATCTGTTTCTACTGTTGGCAATGATTGAGAAATAATATGGATTAAAGTGTGTTAGATCAAATAGATAAATGTAGGTATGGCTAAAAAGGCAAACAAAAGATTGATATAAATGATCTTCATTTATTTTCAAATCCTTCATTTTGATAGGCTACCTTTCTGCAAAATTATGTATAGAAGAACAGCCAGGGAAAAAGCAAGAGTTTAAAAAGTGTTTTTAGACTATTTCTGATTCATGTGACTAACTGTATATTTATTATTCCTGAGTCACAACTACTGATATTTTTGGCTTCCAGAGAACTCTATGAAAAATTCAGTGATTAATGCTTTGTTTTGACTTCATACACCAAAGCCTTCACTATCTGTCCAAAAATCTATTTTTGTGGTTTTGTGGTTATGGCAATTAGACTTCCACTTCTGGTTATGTCCCAAGAGTCAGAGAATCTGGTCATTAGAAAGCAAGACTCCCAACATAGAATCCTACATTTATGCAATTAGATTAAAAAGATATGCTTCCGTTTCAAAAAATTGTGTTCATTCATGAAACTCTTAATCAAAGTTTCGTCCTTTTTATCACTTATTTCTCATCATCCATCACATCTCAGCTGAGTGTAGTCTAAAAACAACTGGATTTTAATAGCAAGTAATTGATCATTAATTATGCTTAATGCTACATAGACACACAAAAAACACATTAATATATTCTTAAAATGTGATGAATTTCAACATTCATTCTTATTAAAAAATATGTTATGAAATACCAAGCTTAATTCTGTTTTTGGTGTAAAATCCACAGCCTACTCCATATTTATTGGTGAAACTCTAAAACCAAAAACAATTAAACAGTTTTATTGTATTAATATAGTTTTTAGACATTGCATTGGAAATTCTAGTCACAGAAACAAATACTATATATGAATAAGATGTAGAAATACCACAAAGAACAATCCAAAGGTACTGTGCATTTTTTTCAATAATTTTTCTCCACTTCAACAATAACTACTGAGGTGGTAATAAATAGAAAGAAAAAAACATAGCTAAAATAGTAAAATTTAAAAAAGAACATAGTTATTTTGAGAACAATCCTAACAATGTATAGGATCAATATATTTTAAAAAGTGATGTTTTATAAAATATCAAGTATATTTTCTATTACATAGAATCCAGATTTAATCTTAAATCTTAAATTATTAATTTAATCTAAATCTTAAATTAAATATATAAAATTACAATTCTTCTCAAGATTTATGAGTTCAATGTCACAAAAAATAAAATCTTAATGGTAATATTTTGTGGACATTAACAAAACAATCCTAAAATATATAAGGGAGAAAATAAAATGTGTGTTGGGGGTGTGTTTCGGTGTAAAGAGGTATGATCTCCATACAGCTAAGGTAATTACAGCAGCGAAACAATAAATCAAGAATGAAAAGACAGATTGTTTGCCCTTATGCACTAAAGAATGCTTGAGAAGCAAAGTCAGTTTCTCACTTTTGAAATATTGGAAACTCTAATGAAAATGCCAAGAATTAAGTATTAACTGGATAGCTAAGTACTTTCCCCCAATTCTTCCCCTTATTAAATAAATGGACTTGGAATTCTCTAACAACAGTTTTGTAAAAAAGCAAAATAATAGTAATAATATTGGCCCAGACTGGAAGAGTAGGTGCTGGCATATTAAGAATGGTTATGTAAAGGAAATAAGATTGTAGGTAAATGGTCTTTACATTCTTTTTTATATATACTATTGCATTTTACAAATGTTTTCCAATGATTATGTACTGTATACATAATTTTTATTTTTTAAAAAAAAGCTACATTGAAAAAACCTCTTTCCAAACTTACATTACCCAACCATCTCAGCCATGGACTGCCATTTACTATGGGTTAAATACTGTTCTAAGCAATTTTACAAAATTAGCTCATTTAATTTTTAATAATCACAACTATAGATTGGAAAATTTAGACATCACTTTCTTTAAGCTAAGTGGTAAAACAAGGATATTATCCTAAGTAATTTTTCTCTTGAGCTCAAACTCTGGAGCCAGCCCTGATCAATGGCATTGGCCTTAGGGTTGCACCAGGTTTTCTGACTCTTGGTTTCTGGCACTTGCACGTGTAATAAAGTTGACAGATATAACTTCATTCATTGCATTGCTTTCAGTGAATTGCAGATATTGCTGTTCAGATATACCCAGTTAAGTGGATTTACTGAGTTTCTTTTTTTTTTTTTTTAGCTAAATTACCTAAATATCTAAATAATGTAAGATAGAATATGGAAACATTGATCTCTAAACATATTTTAAGTTTATATATATTTTTGCTTTTTATTTTTATGTGCTATAAAGAAGCTATAGCTTTTGGTCATGATAATAAAAGTGCTCATATTTGACACTTTAAGAAGGTGAGAGCCAGATGTGTGTAGGTGCAGAAGGGCACCATGTGTGTACCTATGAGCTCTGCTTGGCTGCTAACATGCTTCTGTTCCCTAGACAGCTCACAGGTGTCCAAGCCCTAATTACTCTGCAGTAATAGAAGTTAGTTACTTTGGCTAAAAGTAATAATGTAAGTGTCTGAAGCTATCGTAAGAGCAATAGTGATTAAGAAATAAAGTGTCTTATATGTGTGCTTTTATTTTTCAAGGAAAAAAAAAAAGTAGCTTTGTCCTAAACCAGCAGTTAGCAAATGTTTTCAATCTCTGAACCAAAATTCTTAAAACTTTTTAAGGATTCTAAAGAGGTTTTCTTTATGGGAGGGAAATAAAACTTCCAATATTTAACTTATTAGAAATTAAAACTGAAAACTTATTAAAATGTTTTCATGTAATCATTTGTAAATAACAGGGATGTTGCCTGTTTACATAAATAATATCTTGCTATTGCTTGAAAAACAGTTTTGATCTCTCAGACCCTGAGCAAGAATCACTGTCCTCAAGGAAAATGTCAGAATATAAAGAACCTAAAGAAGGAGAAATCTTGGAAAGCACATTTTATTTATCCTAGTATCTAACACCTAAGTCTGTAAAGAAGTAAGGAAAAGCGTTTTAAATTTTGGCAAAGTTCACTTAATCTCAGGCTTACCTACTTGTTTTATTGATTTGTGTCTTTAACTACAACATAAAATGTTATTCTTTACTGACTTTACCTGGTCTACCTGAGAAGCAACGTTTCCATGTCTTACCAGAAAACTTTTACTGTGTTTTATATTGTCTTAAGTATACCCATGGCTATTAAGGGAAAAGAAAAAAATCCCGTCATTCATGAAATCTCTACAGTTCTTCATAATCATAGTGCCCTCCATGTTTATTTTTAAATGTTTTCTTGTCACTGTGCTTAAATATATAGCCAAGTATTGTCTGCACGCACCAGTGATCCTATAAATGCCTAAATCTCTTCTTACAAATATTTTGAGTTTATCTTTCCCAAATCAGATCTTATATATAGAAAAAAATAAAATTTATTTTTTATGGTCAGCATAACTTAGATGCCTAAAACTAACTTTGAAATTTTCTGGAGAGCCCAATGGAAAATTATAAAGTATTTGTTATTTCTTCTTATAAAATTATAGAGGATAGGAAAAATGGCAGGAACGATCACTAGGGAATTGGGGGGTGGGGGGTAAACTCACGTCTGAGCGACGTCGTGGGCACTGTGGAGGGGTGGGATATGCTTGAAAAGTAGTTGGGGAGCAGAATTAGGGGTCTCAATAGGGGAAAGGAATTCCTCTAAAACTGATTCATGTGATTAACTGTACACCTCGGTAAATTCACTGAAAATCATTTAATTGTACACTTAAAATGGAGTGTTGGTTATACGTAGGTACAGTTGGAGCACTATGTGTGTGCTCTCTGGACTACTTTGACAGAGTAGGTTTTTGAATGTAACAAGATAAGTCAACTTGAGTTGTAATACATTTTGGGAAATCAGCTCGCTACAAATTGCGAATGTAAACATTGTATTGTAAATGTTTTGTAGTTTTCCCCCAATAAAATTTTTGGAAAAAAAAATCTATAACTTAAAAAAAAACTTGCTAGACAGGAAGCAAATATGAAATAGTAAGAAAAAAAAAGCATTCACAATCATTGATTTCTTTTTTATACTCTGCACTATTAACATTAGTTTTGTATCTGTATCTTGATTACATTTATCATTCAATTTTTACTTAGATGAAAAATTTACTAGGTTTAGAAATGCAAAAGGAACAAGAAAAAAACACTAATGAATACAAGAAATTCAAAAAAACTTTATTACAAATCATTTCTTTAAGAAGAGAGAACTTGATTTCACTTATTCTCAGTGTTGAAAAGTAAGTATATTAACATCAATTATAAAAGCCCCTTCTCTGGTAAATAAACAAACAAAAAAACCAATGTATCAGTATATCTAAGTAAGATTTAATAGCAAACAATGTAGTTAGAAAGCTAGTTTTTCTTAAATCTATTTTTCAGAATTCAACAATAAACAAAAATTTAAATTTTGCTTATAAATGTTTGCTTCAGAAATTTACTGATTTTTTTCAATTTCTTGGGAAAAATATAAGAAAGTTAATTGTGACTACTAAATATTGTATATCAGTTCTGAGTATACCTCAAAGTCACTGAGTAATAATTTCTCAAAAAAATACATTTCATAGTCTTGTAAACAAAAATAATATTTTTCTAACGTTCATGCAAGAAATATTTGTCCAGGCAGGGCACAGTGGCTCACACCTGTAATCCTAGCACTCTGAGAGGCTGAGGTGGGAGGATCGCTTGAGCCCAGGACTTTGAGGTTGCTGTGAGGTAGGCTGATACCATTGCACTCTAGCCCAGGTGACACGGTGAGACTCCATCTCAAAAAAGAAAAAAAAAGAAAAAAGAAAAGAAAAGAAATATTTGTCCAAAAGTCTTTGCTGTTCAATACTACTGTAAGGAACAGAGCCAACTTGCCCCCTGAATTCGTCTCAAATAAAAAAAAAAAGAAAATCTTCTCTGCCACAGGAGGGACTGTATAAGGGGAGAAACTACTTTCCACTTGAAGTATCCTTTGACAAAATGCAGATTAAACCTTTATTTATATCTTCCGAAGAGGCATGGGGTTATTCAGATATGCTAGGTCATTTGTAAAAATTAAAGCACTGAATTTTTGATGACACTATTTGAATATTGTAGCACCTGACGCTTTAAATTAGAAACAAAAACAGGCAGTAGAATGACTTTTGACACTGTCTCAAAGTTTGTACTGTGCTGGAATGTTAAACTTCTTGTTTAAAAAAATAATATCAATCAAATAAGCCTAGCTTAATTAGCTAAAACCAACAAACGGTGAATTTTTGAAAAGTATGATATTTAATGAAGTTCAATTATTTATTAGTTACTGTATTACAGGAATATGTGTTCTCCTCTATTTCAACAACAAACATTTGAGAAGAGTCATAGTATTACCCCAATTTTTCTGATAGATAAATTGGACTTTATTAAAATCAAAGACTATAATGCATCAAAGGATATTATCAACAAAGAGGAAAGACAATCTACAAAAAGGGAGAAATGTTTTTAAATAATATATCTAGTAAGTGTTTGATATCTAAAATATGTAAAGAACTCCTACAACTCAGCAACAAAAAGAAAATAACCTGATTTTAAAATGGACAAAGGACTTGAAAAGAGATTTCTTTAAAGGAGATATATTAATTACCAATAAACACATGAAGAGATGCTTAACATTGCTAGTTGTTAGGTAAATGCAAATCAATACCACAATAATATACCACTTTACACCTTCTAGGAAGGCTATAATTTTTAAAATGGGAAATAACAAGTGTTGGCTAGGATGTGGAAGACTCAGAACCCTCATAGATTGCTAGTAATAATGTTAAATGATACTGAGTCTGTGTTTGGCAGGTCTTCAAAATGTTAACCGTTACGTTGCTATTGCTATGCAATTGCTATGACCCAGCCATTCCAATTTTAGTTATATACCGAAAAGAATAGAAAACAGAGACTCACATACTTGTATGCCAATGTTCTTTGCACAATTATTTGCAACATCCAAAAGTAGAAACAATTCAAATGCCCATAGACAAATGATTAGATAAACAAAATTTGGTGCTATATACACACAAGGAAATACTATCCATCAACGAAAAGGAATAAACTGCTGATATGCGCTGAAACATGGATGTACTTTGAAAACAATGTGTCTAGTAAAATAAACGAGGCACAAAATACTAATGTTGTGTGATTCAACTTATATGAAACATCCAGAATGGGTAAATGGGAATTCTAAGAAACGGAAAGTAGATTAAAGGTTTCCAGGGATGGAAAGAGAGGCTCCCAGAGAAATATTGCTTAATAAGTACAAAGTTTCTGTTTGCAGTTATGAAAAATTTTGTAAATAGATAATGCTCAATATTGTGAATGTAATTAATGCCACTGATGTACATTTAAAATTGGTAAAAATGGTAAATATTGAGATATACATATATACTACAATAAAAAATAAACAGAAGTGACTTGATTTTGAAAATTGCATAAGAGATACTATAGTTTCAAATACTAAGTTCGTATCATAGCATTTATTGTAATAAAACCTTTCATTGTAATTCTGATCCTTTAGCAATTTTGACCCTTTAGCAATTTAGTATTCTATAATCATCTCATACCCCTTTAAAATGACTGTATTTCCCCCTTAAAATGACTGTATTTTTCTTTAGTTTGGTTTCTCTTTTTTTATGTGACTAGAGTCTTGAGAATGTCACATTGCAAGTATATTGTAACTCACAATGTTTTGAATTTTGTATGTACATAGGTTTTCTGTCCCTAGAACTTAAAGCTACAGGCATAAATTGTTGAATATACTTTAATATTCAGGACCTAGATATTAATGTTTTATTTAGAAGGAAACCAGGAAGTAGATACTCATGACTTATTTTGCAAGCTCTGGGCATTAGAAATTTTATTCCTTCCCCTTCTGCACAAACTATCTTGTATCATTCACTAAGTCCAACTGAAAAACTTAATCACCCTCTCACTTTGCCACTTTTCTCCGCAGCCATCACCATGCATCAGACCGTCAGCATTACTGGGCTATATTACCGCAGAAAACTTCTCCAGGCCTCTTGCCTCAGATCTTGCTGCCATACACTACATTCTCTACACAGCAATTAGGAAATCCTTTCTTAAATTTGATTTTAGAGTAATACCAATCTTCCGAAAACCCTTCAGTGTCTTCTCATTGCCTTTACCTTTAGCTTTTAGGACATAAATTGCAATGTGACTTCTTCAGACTCCTACTTACCACCTACCCTTTCTTCTGCCCTTGGGCTTTTATGCATCTTTCATGTCTCAAGTTAAATCTCACATTCTCCTAGAAAACTGTGATACTTCATAGACTGCGGCATGTGCCCTTGTTTTGTGTTGCCATTTATGTATTTCATTTTACTGTAATTATTAGTTTAGTTGTTTTTCTTACCACTAGATGGTAAGTTCTATTAGGTCATGTGTTTAGGCCTGTGTTTAGTCTGTATTTCTTGCTAAACTTTTGAACTGATAGCATATATCTCAGTGCATGGGAAACATTAAGTGCTCAATAAATATTTCTTGAATGAGTGAATAGCAACAGGCAGGCTGATTTCACATAGTCCAACTTGTACTCTGACTAAAAGAAATAAAATTTTAAAATATTGTGGGTTTTGGTTTGTAATTAACCTGTTTTCTTGGTTTGGTACTTTCCTACTCCTCTACGACTTCACTACATATCTGTCTCCAGGTATACTGCAATTTTTTCAGTTCTTTAAAGGGAACACATTCACTCTTGACCAGACTTTCCCACTTGTCTGCCTATAAGTTAGTTCCAATTAATTAGAGAGTACATGTGGTGCTTGTTTTTCCTCTCTAGGGATACTTTGCTTAGGATAATGGTCTCCAATTCCTTACAAATTGCATATTCTTAAGTATCTTTGTATCTCCTATGTTTTAAACTTTATTTAACTTTTTTTCTTTTTCTTATTTCAGAATATTATGAGGGTACAGATGCTTTGGTTCTTTCTCAATACTGAACAAACTAATAATCACCAGTTCAACATCTATATTATCATTTATATTACAGTTCCTACAAGGACAGAGACTAGTCAATCTTCTTTACCAATGCATTCTCAATGCCTCTTAGCATAGTGGATGATACAGAGTAAAACCTCAATAATTGCCTGTTGGATTGCAGATAACTAAAAGAATCTTTAAGATGAACTATATTCAAAATATGGAGATTGGTGTACATTTTAGGATTGACATTTTGTATGATGAAAACGAAAGGCTATAGTATAACACTATCTAGTATCAGTCTTTTGTTCCTGCTTATTAAAGGAATGATAAGTATAGTTTAGAGCCAATCTCTACAATTATTTGCTCCAGATTTCTTTCTAACATTTCCATTTTCCTATGTACCACACAGATTAGAATAGTAGGGAATAATTTCTTCTGAATTTGAAATCTTTCTTACCAATTTTAGATAATTTTATATCTTTGCATTGAGTACTTGTAGTGTCTGTGTAATACTTCATTTCTTTCTAAATAGAGTAGACTTTATTTGTATTTTTTCAGAGGATTATCAATTTCCTTCTTTGAATGCTCTAAGAGTTTTTATGTTGTTTTTGATGATGTGATTGTGTTTTTGTGGGTAGTTTATTGTTGGTCTGTTTTTTGGGGAGGCTGTCATTTTCCTCCTGGGAGGCCCACAAAGGAATGGGTTTACCATTTTTCTACAATCATGACAATTCTTGTTTAATACCATTAAACCCTAAATTTATTATATTTTCAAACTGATACAATAATAGCTGTGATTTGTTGAGCCTTTTGTTTGCAAGCAAAGTGTTAACTTCTTTACAGCATTATCTCATTTAATTTGTCAACAAATCTATGTCCAAATACTATTACTAGTGTTATGTTACAGATAAAGGAACTCCTGGCCCAATGTTACAATGGAATCAATACTGAAATGCAAGTATGTTCATCATTTTAATCATTGTCCCATCTTGCCTCAAAGTTAAAGGAAAGAGTAATGACATAATGTTAATTTTGTAGAATAAAATGTCTTTACAAATGCAGTCATTTCTGAAGAATAGAGAACATGTGCTCTGGCCAAGAAAAACTGGAGTCTTACAGATAGAATAAGATGGCCCCAGCCACATAGAAACTCTAGATATTCATAGAAAGGAATTTATTCTTATAAAATCTTTCCATTCCTTGCATATTGTCAACTTTGTGGTGATCTTAAATATGCATTTCTGTAATTAAAAATGAAGTATAATTCACCTCAAAGCCATATATGTGGTTTGTATTTTCCAAGGTACTTTTTTTTACAGAATGCTATAAAAAAGAGAGCTAATTCTTAATTAAAATATGACCACATATAGAGGTTCCTTAGATTTTTCATATAATAACTTTCAAAGATATGTTAGATGTTCTTGAATCAAATATGTTAATAATACCTACTATGTTAAAATATTCCATTTGATTGTGCTGATATTGTGGACCTTTCAAGTCTCCATCTATCTCTAAGGTACTTAACAATGATGCCTCTGTTGAGGTAGGCATAGGTAGTCCAGTAGGAGACCAAAATTCAAAAGCTGAAGCATATATCAGTGAAAAATGGATTTATTTTTTAATGTTCTAGACAGGTTGAAAGCAAAAGACTCAGAACTACAAATGGACTTTGGCTTGGAACACAGATTCTGAATTGTGATGAGTGAAATAAATGTGTGGTTTTAAAATAGAGCTTATTAACAAATGCACACAAATCTACCTAGAATGTCATCCTATTTTCCAGAGAATGGCTCTGGAAAATTTACTCATTATGTCTTTAACATTTGTGAAAAAAATTCCTTGCTGTTTTCATAAAAATTAACATCTTAAAATATATACTTTAGGAGAAAAAAATTACATTGTATTTAACACATAGCAAAACTGATAGAGAAAAACTGAACCAAGGTATTTGCTTCTAGCAATATGAAAAGTTGAGAGTTCTTCATTGTTTTCCTTAGTTTTATTACTTTCTTTTCTTATTCACTAGTTTTTTTAAGTACTTGATATTTTTTGCTGCTCTGACTAGCTTAAGTGCCCTTGTCAGCAGTTCAGTTGTTGAATGAGGCAAAGTGTTAGTTATAGTGTGAAAATCTGGTGTGCTGTCAGAAAAGGGCAAGCCATTAACTTGCGAATTTCGACTTCGGTGTTCCATAGCTCAATGATGGCTGAAAACCCTCCCTTATGAATTACTATTAAGGGTAACATGGCATAGGCATTTATGAAGCTTTGTAATTACGCATACAGCAGTCTTCATCATACAAAACTACACTTATGGAGTGTTTGTGCTGGTGTTCTTCCTTAAAAAACCAAAGGCCTGCTAGTTTTATAACTATAAAGTTATTTTGAGAGATACAATTTATGACAAGAATGTATCCTTGAAGAAATGACCTACAGAATCCTATGTCACAGAAGGCCATTTTCAGATAATCTAGATAATTTTTGAAGTTGAGAACAATCAGAGTAAATTATGTTACTGATATAATACATTCAAGTCATAACCTCTGTAAAATACAAAATACTAGAGTGTATGGAGGTTCACGACCTTGTTTTAGTATCAAGCTCCTGGAAACTGCATGATCAGTTGTCATGCAAAACGGCAAATATTATGGAAGGACAGGATGATTATGTGTTCTGTTCTGTCTCTCAAACCACAGCATTATCATCAGCAAACCATGGCTGTATGGAATTATTCCAAGCACTCTTAAAGACTTTGAAACGTCTGTGGTATATGTAACTTCTGTCATTTTAAGACATTTAGGTCTCAAATATTATGTATTTGTTAGTGTTATTTTTAGCTCCTATTTACATAATGTGAGAATGTATGAAAATAAGATTTTTCTATATGGTTCCCAGCACAGAATAACAATGATACATAAATTTTCAACTTAAGATGAGTGGTCTAGTGCAGGATTTCTCAACCTTGGGATCATTGAAATTTTGGCTAGAAAATTCTTAATCGTGGGGGCTATCCTCTGTATTGCAGGATGTTCAGTAGCATACAAAGATACCGTAGCACCACGTACCCTTACAGTTGTGATGATAAGCTATGTGTCCAGACACTGCCAAATATCCCACGAGGGTCACAATCATACCAGCTGAGAACCACTGAACCAAGGCAAAGTGAGATAAATTTTCTTAAAAGCTGAAGTAAATGTAAGAGTATCTCAATTCTTATTTAGTTTCTGGTAAGTATTTTTGAATACATATCTCTGTCTCTCTCTCTGAGAGGTTGATAACACTGAACAAGAGCAAAGATTTCAAACTGTGTTCTTCAGGTATTCAGAGTTCCTATAAATCTGATTAGAATTTTATTTTTAATATGTTTCAAGTAGTATTAAAACTGTAAAAGTAAAAAGTTTAGAAAAGCCTCTATTCAATATGAAATACTAATATGTTGTAAACATTAATTTATGCCACTGAGTATTTCTGTGCTGACTTCAGAAACTAGGATTCTTTCCTGGCTATCTCTGTGCATATAATATATTTCTTACAAATAATGTAATTAAGAATGACTAATATTCTATATTTGATTTTTTAAACACAGGTGCTTATGTGCCCAGTCTTCTAAGTTTGAGGTAGGGAACTCACTGGGAAGCACGTGAGTGCCTACCTAACTGTGTACCAGTTAATTCTCAAGGATAAGTGAGAATTAACTACATGATTATTTGTTGAAAATAGCAAACATTTTCTTCACTCTTTGTTGATAACATTGGAATGTGGTTTTTCTGCTTATTTTTCAGTTTTGGGTATGTTTTGTTATGTTATTGACCAGGAATGAGAAAAGTACATCTTGAAATTTAATACAAAAATCGCTTTCCATTTCAAATTTCTTCATTTGTTTAAATCAACAGCATGTTGAGTTTTCCAAAAGTCTTGTTGCAAACTATTCCCATTTGTTTTGAGTTCTCTATGTAGATTCCTATTTTCAATATTATGTAAACAAAAAGAAGAAGAAATAAATTGGATACAGAAACATACAAAACTGCAGTTGTCACCCATAACAACTGATACTAACTTGTGTATTTACCAAAATGGGCTCATTTTTTCATGGATTGACTTTAAATATATAAATACCTTAATTTGAACTTATAAAATTAACTCATTTTTATAAAGCACCCATTTAATCTATATTTTATATTAGAAGACTAGTTAAGTTTAATGTGACAACTATTTGGAATCAACATCTTTACACTGCAATAATTCTAAATTCCTATTGTTTTTATGCCACAAGTTTGTAAACTGTGAAAGATATTTGAAGGAGGGAAAAATTTGCTACAAACATAGTTTTATATAATTCTCCTATTAAAATAATTGTTAAGTCATTTTCTCCAATTTGTTTTTGTTGTTAGAAAACATGGTATGAAATACAGGTATTTCATTTTTATTTTTTCCTGGGTAGTAAGTCCTCGGATACGACTGACCCTTACAAGACTGGTAACTGACTTCGGCTGTCATCTGCCCCATTTCCACTCTCCTTTGCCACAATCTGTAAATACTTACTGTGTCCTCAGAATTTAACACCCAATTGTGAATAGAGGCCAAAATAAATCATTGTCAGATGTTATATTTGTGAAAACTATAGGCTATATCCAAGGATGGTGAGAATTATTTCTCTGCAGGTGTCTTAGCAAGTACAAATGGCAAAATCTACTCTTTACTCCTCACCACTTTCTTTCAAGGGAAACACCCAGTATTGAGGTTTTCACCTTAAAATACCCCCAGAAATTTGGATAAATTGAAACTGCCGGAGGGAATAGATTATTGAATGTTTTTTCACAGGACATTAAAAACGAAAAGAGAGAGTTCTTTCAAGACACTGCAGTAAACAGTTTTAGTCTCTTAATAGAACACCTATTTGCAGCTGCTATTCCTTGCTATTCTGTAAAAGACACAGAAAAATAAAGAATATAAGTAGTACAAAAATAGACATCTGTGTATATCACTGGGAAATCACTGTGAACTGCCTGGAAAATAATGTCGGTGTCATTGTGTGCAGCGGCTCATATGTAAGCTTTAGAGAGAGGAAGATCTAATTTGGAATTCTAGATTTGTTTCCACTAAGAAAAGTATTATCTACACTTTTGCTGAATTCTTAATGTGTTCTTGCTAAGGTGTTTGCATTTTCTCATTTACCCCTTAATCACCTACAATATAGGTGTAATTATTGCCATTTTACAGATGGTGAATCTGAGTGAGCTTCAGAGGTTGCCTGAAGTTGCAAAACTTGTTAATGTCAAAGCCAAGTTAGAGCCAACCTCTGTTACCTTCCCCGTTCCAAGACTTAACCAAAGACAGATCAAAACAATTGAAAGAAAAAAGCACTGAAAATAATACGATGCAAGCCCTCTAACCCTATGTGATCCAAAATGATTACTTTAATTAATTTTCGAAACATCAAATTACTTCCCTTTACTGTCTTTTTCAATTCTTTGAGCAAGTGCTCAGTTTGTGTACAATGTCATCCAAGACTCTTCTTAAACACTACAATTCTTCCCAATACTAACCGTTATGACCTTCGGCAAGAAAGTAATTTCTCAAAACCTCATTTTCCTCTCTTTAGAAGAGGTTAAAACCAAACTAACATTGAGATGAAAATTATATGTACAATGCTTTTCATACTGCCTAAAAATTAGTAAGCTCTCTCTATAAAAGATAGATGTTGCCAAGTATTTCCTGGAGAAGATTACTGGGCATATGGCAACAAGCAGGAAATTCAAAGTAAATTCAGTTGTGAATACTTGAAAAAAGAAATGGTTAAATTACTCATCTTCATGAAACAAATCTTCTAATTCTAATAAATGGTTTCAATTTGTTAATTTAACAGGCAATATTGGTATCTATTGCATGCTAAGCAGTAAAGATATTTTAGAAATATAAGTTCCTGTATGAGAGGAAATCACAGTTTATTAGAGAATGTGGTTTGGTATTAATATTAATGACTGCAAGATCCTGCTCAAGTAGTTTTGTCATGTCCTTCTATGGACTGAATGTTTGTTTTCCCCCAAAATTCCTATATTGAAACCTTAATCCCCGATGTGATGGTATTTGGAGGTGAGATCTTTGGGAGGTAATTAGGACATGACAGTGGAGCCCTCGTGAATGGGATTAGTGCCTTTGTAAGTAGATATGTGAGAAAGATACTGTCTCTCTTAGCCACATGAGGATCCAGAGAGAAGGCATCTGTCTACAAGCCAGCAAGAGGACTTCACCAGATGCCGAATCTGCTGGCACCTTGATGTGCAGAATTTCCAGCCTCCATAACTGTGAGAAATAAACATTTTTTGACTGGCCACCAGTACTGGCTGGGAAAGCGTGGAGAGATATAGGAATTAGGTTTAGCAGGACTGGATCACAAAAATCAGTTAACCTTGAAGTGAGAAGGTAGCTGTTAAACTTCTCTGAACTACCTGTGCAAGTACCACAAAAGAGAGCTGCCATTTGGATGCTCACCACCAAAAGGACACTGAGTACCAGGCAGTGTTAGTCAGAGACTAATATTTGTTGAATGATCAACCAGCAGAGAGAGCTCCACCTGACCTTGCTTAGTAACAAAACCTGAGCCTTTTTGACACCCTTTTCCCTGTCACAACAAGTGGAGGAGCTTGTGATTAGAAGTACAGTTTGTTTTGTAGCCCAAGGACCTCTTCTTCCCTCTATTCCAAAAGGCCAAGAGCTCTACTTTAATCTATAATTAGCAAGAGAAGAAAATCAAGCTTTACATACAGGTTAAGATTAAATTAACAACAAAACAAAAGAGGAGTGTGTCTTAATTATCATAATTAGATATGTGTGACTCAAAAGCTATGAATTTAGTTCAGATGTCATTAAGGAGCCACAAATATTATTTTACCCAGGAGAGTTGTAATGATGACTACTGGAATAAATAAACTCTCTTGATATTTATAAATCAATGAGTTGGGATGGCTCAACACCACAGCTGCAATGAGACTTAGCTATTGCTTAAATACTTCTCAGTTAAATACCTCTTGTTAAATCTCTTTCAGTAACAAAACAGCTACTTTTGCAGATATTTCGGGTTTTTTTCTTCCAACACAAAAGAAATTTTAGAATCTGAAACATTGATTAAGGGTCTGGCCTAAATTATCCCCTTAAAAAAGAGTAAATATCTTAATTTTGATGCATAAAAACAATTATTTCACTGTTATTATGCCTTAGAGGATCTAAAAAATTCAAAAAAATCAAAGGAGAAAAGCAAATGCAAACAAATGTTCTTCAATGAGCACCATATCAATTGACTATTTGCAGATGGACCAAAAAGGAAAGTTTTATGGAATATCTCAATAAATATTTGTTGAATGAAAGAAAACTCCCTCCTTGGGAACACTGAATATGCCAAAAACATATTTAATTGAAGAAAAGGGGTGGGGCGGGGAAGCAGTAACTTTAGGCTTTGTGGTCTCCTATGAGTACTGTTACTCCCTACGGTGTCTCTCCCTGCTGCTGAGTTCACTTAAGCCATCAGAATCAGCCTGGAACACCTAGACAGCATGAGGAATGGCCATCTCATCACATTTTCAAAATTGTTTAAAACATAGCAATCATTTAAATGGACACTTTACCCAAAGAGTAATTTAATGCATCAAAAAAAAAAAAACACAGAAATAGGCAATGAGACGGAAGTATTCAGCGGTGGTAAGTGGAATGCACATTTTTCGCTCTTGCATTTTGTCCCAAATAAATGCACTGTAACTACAAGACATTTCAGTTTGGAAGTTTGAAAATGCATGCCTTCTTTCTAATCAAATACTGTTTCTGTTCACTACAGCAGTGAAGATTTCTTGGTTTTAAAGTTATTCTTTAATGATGGGCATCTTGTGATCAATGTGTAGTTAATAATAGTATTTTATATGCAGCATTATTTATCAGAAGTGATTGGAGTAGTTTTAAAGGCTTTCATTTACAACATCATGGGGTGAGGGCTGGCATTCTATTTTTTTTAACCTTTATAAAAACTGCAGTAGAAAGAAATTAAATCTTTTTAGCTTCTCAGAAGAAAGGCAGAATGTAAATAGGAATTATTACTGAGTGATCTATTTTGTAATTCACAAAAAGAGTCAGTGGGGATCAGCTGTCCATAGAAATAAAATATTTGACTCTTAACTTTTTACTTTTACAAAATGAGCCATTGAGAGTCATTCCTTTGTTGGCAGTGGTGGTGATTGTGGGGGAGTTCTTCCCATTTGGTGAAGGCAGCACTGATAATATATTACCTTCTTTTCCTTCCTTTCAAGGAAACTTCATTTCTAGAAGAGGACCCATAAGAATTCAAAAAAATTGAAATTAGGATAGATATTAGAGGCTTATTTTCTTTACTCCTAATTTTATTGTATAATAGTAAGTGTATTGCATAATTTAATAATCACATTATCAATGTCGAAATTTAATTTCTATAAAGTATAATTAGAATGACCCTTTTTGAACATATTAATTACAGGCCTTTTTATCCCAACTGTCTCCCATCTTGCTGGAAAACATAAATTTGTTAATCCTTCATTAAGCTTTTGAAGTTTATTTAATTTTCTAGATTTTCCTATTATATCGGTATTATGCCAAGGATAAATTTCATAATAAAACCTGGAGCCAACTTTCAAACTAGGCAAATTATTGTCACTTAAGGAGAGCAAAGTTGATTATGGAAACACATACCTATGACAAATTTTTCCTGGGTCAGTTGTAAACGCTGAAGGGCAAGGGAAGATCTTTTTTACTCACCACTCTGTTTGTAGCATTTAGTGCAATGTCTGGCACCAAATAAATATTTGCTGAGTAAATGAACTCACACTTACACTTTGACTTCAGGCCAGCCTCGGTGTAAGATTTATTTCCCTAAGTTTGTTAGTAAGTCCAAAGAAGAATTACAATTAGTTTGGTTAGTATTGTGACTATGTTAAAATAATCTAATAAATCTAGACCTTGTATTTTTTATGTTTAACTTTTAACATTCATTAATTCTTGATTCAAAAAATTACACTGAGTAATACCTAGATACTAGTGTTCCTGTTTCTGTTTGTAAAGCACTTGCAGTTCAAAGACCCACAAGTCAGAGGCATTGCATAGATCCTTAGTGGATTTACTTTTCAGGAAACCTATTTGGAACACTGAGGAATTAGGAGAATAGACAAGGCTGTTCCCATTCTTAAAATTAGGCAGAGAAAAAATTTTTTTAAAATATGTCGATTCAGGAAACTTTGTTTTTATTTCTTCTTTTTACTTTGCATTCTGAGGCTTTGACATTTGTAATAATGTATTACACACATTTCTATTTAGGGCATAGGATTTAGAATTAACACAAGAAGCAAAATAAATACATAAATAAATTTACCAACTCTGGAAAACATTACAAGGAACGGATATCCCAACTAGAAAATATTCTAAATAATTGAAGCAATTAATATTTACTTCATTACTATAATGTTCAAGAGGACTTCATTAACAGGAATATTGGGTATGCGATGGCTCCAGTGTACTCCCATGAATATAAATGGATGTCAAGTTTAAAACTCTGTTGTATAAATTCTTAGTAATTATTGATCATAATTTAATTATTTATTGAAGATCCAAGGTAAAATCCATAGTTAGAAATTACAGCACGAACTAAAAATGTAAGAATTGGCTTCATCCTTATATTTGGTGATGCTAGACCAGTACACTCTGTGAAATAAAAGGAGGAATAATGGAATAGACAGTAAGTTTCTACTACATGTCTCTTTGAGCTGGGTGCCCGTCAAATGTTACATCATTCAGTGTCATAACAATCATGTTATGCTTTTCCATTTAGCAAATGAGGAAAGTGAGTCTTGAGAAATTAAGTCTAATCCTCAATTTTCAGAAGATTACTAGTAATAGAATTTACATTCTAAAGCAGGTTTTAAACTTCTCATTTTGTGGCTCTGTTAACAATTCCTATTCTGACTGTATTTCTTGAATTCCTTCCTTCCCACTCAATTTGCTGCTTCTAATCACCTATGGAATAGGAAAATCAGAAGAACTAATTTTTGTAGAGTTGGATATGAAAATAGAGTAGAGCAAAAATGAGGACATGAAGGTCAATCTAAGAATGAAATTCATGAGCTTCAGTGAATGAACTTTTTATATCCATATTCATGACACAGGACTATGCCAATTTTTGGAGCTGTGTACACTGTTATGAGGGCACCTGTAATGGCAGAGACAACCCCATTGAAAAAGCTAAAGGATTGTAGGGCTCAAGATAGAGGGTATATTAAGGAAATTGTGTAGGTTGAATGATCAAAGTCAAGGGTTATTTCGTTTCTTAGTGCTGCTGTAACAAAGGACCACAAACTAGGTGACTTAAATCAACAGAAATTTGCTACCTTACAATTCCATAAGCTAGAAGTTTAAAATCAAGGTGTCAGCTGAGTTATGTTTCTTCAGAAACCTGTAGGAAAAAATTCTTTTGCCTTCTTCAGTTTCTGGTAGCTGCTGATGTTCTTTGGTTTTTGGCAGTATTCCTACAATCTTTGCATCTGTCTTCAAGTGGTTGTCTTCTGTTCCTTCACATGACACCCTCTTCTCTGTGTATATTTGTGCCCAAGTGTGTATATTCTTACAAGGACACTGCCATGTTGGATTAGGACCCACCCTAAAGATCTTGCCCTAACTTGATTACATCTGCAAAAAGCAAATAGAACTTGAACAGATCTTTTTAAGGGACACAAATTAGCCCATAACAATGTTTGTGGGCAAGTTTGAAGAAAAACTGAGAAGAAATATTTTTAAGGTGAATTAGAATAAAAATGGCCAATACTCAAGCAAAAATTTTGGAAGGAGAATTACAAAATAAACCCTTTGGATGGTGTTTGGACACTATGGTGCTTCTCTTGGATCCTTGATTTCTAATATTGTAGATGTGCAAATGAAAACTTTGGAAGATAGTTTTTTTAGTTTTATTTTTAGTGCTGCCCAGTTTTTGATCATTGGTTAAATAATCTCTCAATAAGTGAGAATGACATGTATTTGATTATGACGGAGAGAAGAATGAATATTAATAAAACTCAGCTATACAAAGGAGCCTCAAATTTTCCCTAAGGACTTCAAGCTGGGTTGCATTTAGGCAAAAAAGAAGGATAGACACAGATGAGTAAGAGTAATGGAGTATGCATCTTAGGCAAAAAATAAGCCCCAAACACAAAAAAAGAGCTGGGAACAGACATGAAAAAGGAGCCTTAAAAAAAAGTTCTGAATAAAACTCTATTTTTTAACTTCAACAATGGATGCATGGATTTTTCACAGAGCATAAACTGCATCTCAGATAATCAGGTATTTTAACTACATGGTTATGAATATATCACCCTGAATTATTAGGCCATTAACTCAGCATGAAACATAATCCCAGAAAAATGTCAAGGATTTATGTACATGTGTCATCTTCTTTGAGTCAATAATAATTTTCTAATGAGTTTTATTTTTATAAATAAATGGTATGTGAAAAAAAATCACAGGAGTAAACAAATTTGGAAAAAGAAAAAGAAATAACTATTAAAGATTTTATGTGTAAACCTTGAATCATGTTTAGAATACAAAGGAAATGATAAATAATAAATTTATTTTTTTATTTTATTTGTACTTAAACAAGTTAAACAAGCATATTTTTCTCTGTAGAGAAACCTCTCATAAAATAATCAATTATAAGCATTCAGTTCATTCTACTTTTGTGAAATCAGTATTTTCCTATTTCTTTCTCTAAATGTTTTCCTCTGGAAAACTCTAAATATATTTCACCTATGAAATTTGCTTCTACTATTAAACATGGATGCTAAGGAACTGTTTGCTATTAGCAATGAACTTGCAAAGTCATCAACTCCATAATCGAACTATTCTTATCTGAAATTTGGTAATTAACAAATTTACTTTCATGTACATTTTCAAAATATTCAATAAGCCCTGTATTTTCTGTATAGTATAATAGTTAAAAGCTTAGGCTCTGAAATCAGAATGCAGAGTTTCAAGTTGGCCTCTGAACTTTTTCTTCTGCTATGGAATAAAGATAAATAATGTTGGTGAACCCACAGGATGCTCGTAAGGACTCAATGAGGCAATATTTATGGGGCATGTATACCAGTATCTTTCAGGTAATCAGTATAAAATAAATGTTACCTGTTAATATTAGTGTTAAATAAGTTTCCAGAATCAACCATAATTTCAGTGTCAGAATTTTTAAATTAAAAAAAAACACTTTTGAGAGAAAGAAAGTATATAGGAGACTGAGAGAAGGAAGACAAAATACGTGGAAGAGAATGAGAAAAGATTTTTCCCATAAACCACCATTACTTACATTAGGAGCAACAGCTCTTATTTCCTTGAATATCCCATGCAATACATATGTTCAAAGACACATAGCACGACAAACATTAATTTTAAAATGATCTTTCTTTGCTTATTTTGCATTGTTGAGCACCATAAATGTAACACATACTAATATTCCTTAAAATTTATCTTTTTTCTGCATCACCAATTTCCTGCATACGCAACAGCTACATACACACTTCATTCTTCTAAAATGATATCACACCATCCTTCTGCACCTAGTTGAATAGCTCTAGTCCTATTTTTTATTATGATAAAAATTTGTCTGGCAATAAACAAATCCCCTAGAGAAAGGAGAGTGGAAGAAACCCAACTGACAGAGCCACAGCCTTTTTATATCAAAAAGAAAATGGAAAATAGACTCAAACATTACTCATTTTATTCACACTGCATCTGTTTCAACATTTTAGAGTAAAGAGGTAAAACATTTAGGTTGCTGTGTTAATCAGGATCTAACCAGATAACAGAAACCACCTGAATGTTTCAACAGAATAATGCAAATAATTGTTATTCAAGTGAAAGAAAAGCTGGGAGTCCAAACTTCAGAGAGCAGAATAGCCCAGAGATTAATAGTATGAGGAGCCACTGTGACCCCTAGGCTGAAGGCATAAAGGAAAGAGGTACTTTTACCAGGACTCAGGCAGGACCCAGGATAGACGAGAGGAGGTAGAATATGTGGCAAGTTTATCTGAGAGAATTTGCATCCACAAAAGAGACAGTACCACCCCCATGTAACACAAGGTAGACAAAAAGTGGATAAATTCATTTTTTCCTTCTGTAACCCCAGCTGATAAGCTCAACAAGACCATCCATAGGCTACACCTAGAAGGAGTATTCCTAGAGTCCTTAGGAAATACAGCCCCAGTCACCCCATAACATATAGCAAAATAATGAAAAGTAACCAAGGTAGACATAAGGATCCAAGGGCAAACAAGTGCTGGAGGAACACAGAAAATGTAGAAAGAGGGGTGTGTATGTGCAGTGATGAAAAAAAAGCAATTAAATTATATTATTTGGAAAACTCAGATGGAAGGATGGATGGATGGACATATGAGAGAGAGAGAGAGTACAAACCAGAAAAATCTATTTTGGATGATAACAACCAAGAGTACAAGTTTCAAGAAGGGGTTTGTTTGCTTTGATTCGGATTTAGGGACCTTAGCTATTATGTTGATTTAAAAATACCTGTTCATTTCATGATATTTGTGTATGTTATGTCTGAAAATTTTATAATAAAATCTATTAAGTGACATAATACCACCAAATTTTTTTTCTTCCCCTCAGGGATGACTTCAGAATTTTAGCTATACTTTTATGCTTTGTAATGGCTTAATTTCCACAAAATGTGATTTCTTTAAAAACAAACAGTAATATCATCAACAGGTCTTTGAGCTCATTATTACTTAAAGATCCAATTTGTAATCCATGTTTGTCCATTTCAGTGAACAATGTTTAGTCTTTGTTCACCTGTGAAGGGACTTAGCCTTATCTTCTCAGCTTATTCAGTGCAGAGCCAATCCCATTTTTCTTCATGAATATAGTATTTTTCCATAGCTTTGAAACTATGAATTATCACAAACCAGGCACTACGGTAATCTTTTTGTAGAACGGAGGTACGAATCCAGCTTCAGATTCTTTGTTCTATCTGGAAGTAAGGTTGAACAGATCAAAGTCACCAGGAATCCATCCCAACTTTTTGGGATCTCAAATTGACTTTCTGCAGGTTTTCCAGATGACAACAGTGATGCTTTTCAGAGAGTATACTTAGCCCAAGTAAATAATTCAAACCAATATAGAAAATTATTTTAACCTCTGTAAGCCTCAGTTTTCTCACTTATAATTATTAAGATTAAATATGATACCATACATAGGTGCTCAATAGAGATTCATGTCTTTTAAAATGTTCTGGATGTTAATAGTACATCTATGAGATTCAGATATAGAAAATGTTTTAGACATTTCCTGGTTCTGTGTTATGGTTTTGTCTCTGTCCTTGTGGCTGTCATACTTTTTTCTTTAACAACCTCTCTCTACTTTCAATTTATTCTTTCAATTCTATAGTGGAACCGGAAATAACAAAACCAGAAAAACAGCTAAATAAGAGTAGGTTGGTTTTACCTAAGGTCTAGGAACTCTTAAAAAAAAGGATATCAGCTTTACTACATAGACTTTATGACGTTAATTTTGTCTGGGAGGGCACCGTGTCTTTTCACCTTTCTTACACTTGGATAAAGACTGCATAGATTAGGTTGTCAAATTAATGACCTCAGTATATGATAAAATATTGCTTTTTTATGGTCTCTAAGGAATCATAAAAGTGATGCTGTTTTAATATTATGAATCTAATTCAATTATTAAATATTTTCTTCCTGTTTAAACACATTTAATTATAATGGTTCTATGAATAATTCATTTAATCCTTAATGTTGATGGCCTGTAGTTGCATAAATAGTAACAATGCAAATGGAAAGAATAAGGTAAGTATTCAATTATTCTCTTTATTGGTCAGACTGTAAGTTTGTGGAAGCCACAAGCAATTCTAAATACAGTGTTGATCATTTACGTGGGAGAGACGGAGGAAATTAGAAATTGCTAAAAACAAATTTCCTGTCCCCTCACAGCCTAATCGTACAAACTGCATGCTCTGGCTTCATAATGTGCACTTCTTTGTTGATTTTAAATAATGCTTATACCCACCAATAAATGCACAATTTAATTACTATACTTCCTAAATGTTTGGTAGTATATCTATGATTTGTTTTACTACTTAATTATAATGTGTCAATCTCTAAGAGCAAGAAATAAAAATAAAGACATGATATTTAAATGAGCTTGAGGATGGTTACTGATACTTAACCTGAATTTTCCCATATCTTGCATGGCACCAAGCGTTGATGAGGGATAAGTTAGGATGACTTTTAAAGTATGCCAGAGTTGCCCAAAATAACAGGCTGATTGTAAAAAGGCTGCAGTGTTTCATTGCTTCATTCATTGCTATTGAAATACCCTATTTGTTCAATAGATTGAAAATAATCACACAACATTAAGCACCTTTAATGTACAAGATGTTGTAAATTTTTTTTAAGTCCACAGTAACATTGTTCATTGTTCATATACTCACAGTAACATTACAGTTTTATGGACAAAAAAAAAAAAAAAAAAAAAAACAGGCAGATAATAGCAAACCAGAATACATGGCAGAATTTGTAAAATATTCACTGCTTCCAAAACCTGTGATGAAGACAATAGTGGAAGAATCCATTTATTTTGACATCAGAAAATGTTTAAGGAGGGAAAGGTTAATTGTTTTAAGTCTTTCAAATGAATGATTTTGAGGGTTGAAAATTGAGAGACCAGCTCTTCTCAGACTGAAAGATAAGGCTGGGCAAAGACATGAGTAGGAAAAAGGCTCTAGCAAGAAGAGGTAACTGAAATGTTGGAGAAAAATGCCTGAGGGAAATGATTAATGAGACTGGAGAGGCAGTTTTGGGGCAAAGTCAGAGAAATTTGTCTGCCACTGAAGGGTATCTGGTTTGCGTTCTTATCTTCCTGCTTCCCAGTACATAGCTGTGTGCTCAGAGAAGACTGGCTGTAAGTCCAGGCTATACAAAATCAAACTGTGTTGCCAAATATTTGACATGATTTGCAAGTGCTCAGATAGAGCCCCCCTCTGAAAACATATCATTACATTTCCACTATATAAAGTTAAACTTTCTTTTTTTGCTTTTGCATTTTTTAGTGCCTGTGAATATTGATAGACTTCTTGGATGTGTCAAAATTTAATTCATTATTAACAAATGCCTTGATAAATGAATAATAATAGCTTAACTGTCTCATAGACATTTCACGTTAAGGTGTCAAATACAAATCTTGTTCTCTTCCCACCCAAATCTGCTTACCTTCTTACTACACCAAGCCAGATCATGTCAACTCGTCAACTCCATCCTTCCATTTTCTAAATAAAAATCTTGGCATTATCCTGACTCTTTTACTGCTTTTGCAACCTGTATCCAAATTCTGTTGGCTCTGTCTTCAAAATCTATTAAGATTCTTGTCACTTCCCACCCCTTCACAGCAGCCATCCCTGTACTGTTTCTTGACTTTTTTTTCAACCAGTGCCCTCCTAAAAGGTCTCCCTGCTTTTACCCTTGCTCTTTTTCAGTTGATTTATAACACATCACTAGAGCATTTTTTTTTAAAACAAAGACAAATCATACTACATTTTGAGTCAAATCTCCAAAAATCTTCAATGGTTGAATTTATGTTTTAACTTCATGGGCCGTGAAATGCCCCAGACTTTTGGCCAAACATGATTCTGGGTGTGTATGTGAAGGTGTTTCTGCGTTAATATTTGAATCCATAGTCTAAGTAAAGCAGACTGGCTTCCTGATGTGGGTGGGTCTCATCTAGTGAATTGAAGACCTGAGTAGAACAAATGGGCTGACTAAGGGGGACCTCCTCCTGCCTGACTGTTTGAGCTGGAATTTGGGGTTATTCTTGCCTTTGGACTAGAACCGAAACATAAACTCTTGCTTGGGACTCAAGTCTTCCAGCTTTTGGACCACAATTTATACTGTCAGCTCTCCTGAGACTCCAGCATGCCAATTGCAGATCTTGGAACATGTCAGATTCCATAATTGTGTGAGCCAATTCTTATTTTTTTATTTGTGTTTGTGTGTGTGTAAACTATTTGGTTCTGTTTCTCTGGAGAAACCTGACTGATACAGGGTCCTGAATTCATTCGGGGTGAAAGCCAAAGCCTTCACAACTACCTTCAAGGACCTAGATTCTGATTCTCCTTCATTGATCTTATCTGTGCTATTTTCATCCGTCTTCTCTTGCTCTAGACAAGCTGAGTTTCTTGCTATTTTAAAATACTGCAGGCCTCAAAGGCTTTGAACCCATTGTTTCTTTTGCTTAGAACATTCTCCTTCATGTCTTCATAGCTACTCAGTCATATCCTTCAATTTTCTGATCAAAGACCTCCTTCTCAGTAAGGTATTAATATATCCTGACCAGAATATTTTATGTTGCAATATAAAACCATCCCTTCCACAGTCACTCCTGAGCCCCCTTAATCTTTTATACTTTTTTGCAAACACTTAATACCTAACATATTTTATACTTTATTAATGTGTTACATTTATTGGTTACTGTTTCTCTCACTCCACCATAATTTGTGCTGCATTAATATCTTTTTTTTTCAATCATATATCCCAATGATCTAGAACAATACCTAGAGCATAATATGTGGCCAAAAAATATTTGTTAGCTGATTAAGCTAATGTTTATTGTGGCACCACAATAAACTGTGTGACTGAGACTATCCTACAAAATTGATCTAACTCCAAAATATCTTTATGAAATCAGTTATATTATTGCTATTTGATAGGTTAAAATAGAAGTATTTAGTAAGTTGCCCATATATACACATTTAATTAATAATAGAGCTAAGACTGATAATTTAGCAGACATTTGTTAGTGAAAGAGTTAAAATAAGCAAGGGTTACACAATGTAGGGTAAAGGTTTTTAAGAGAAAAAATCATTTATATTCCCCGTATATTTTAAGAACATGAAATCAGATTAAAGGGCCATAGAAGAAAGAGATTTTGAAGAAAATTTATAACAGGCACAAAGTAAATATACAGAGACAATCATGTTTTCTTGAATTTCAAAATGTGAAAGGGATAGGAAGACAGATAAGAATTGAAGAACCAAATGTATGTATACGAGCATAAGCTATTTTAGTAAACCACCTTTTCCTCTTTATTCAATAGTGCTTACCTATCCTTAGGCAAATAGTCAAAAACTTCCAAACGCAAGATTTTAATTTTCTATTAACCCAAGATGTCTACAGAATAAAGTCAAGTACTAGAGGCCAAGCTGGAACACAAGCTTAAACGTAAAGTTTTCCCTCAAATTGCCTAGGCCTTGGCTCTGGTACATTGCTGCATAAGAGAGAAAACAAAAAACTGTTTTGAAATGAGTGATAAAGAAATTTTTTCCAGGAATGCATTAAATAAACATTTTGAAAAGCCTTCATACTTCAAAATATCCAAATGTGAATACATTATCTACTGTAATTTGAATGTTTTTATCCGGCCAAAGTTCCTATATTGAAACCCAATCACCAATGTGATAGTATTAGGAAATGGGGACTTTGGGATATGATTAGATCATGAGGGCAGAGCCCTCTTGAGTGGGATTAGTGCCTTAACAAAAAGAAATTGCAGAGAGCTGCTTTGCCCCTTCCACCATGTGAAGACACAAAGGCAAGGTGCCATCTATGAATCAGGAAACAGGTCCTCATCAGACGTTGAGTCAGTCGGTGCCTTAATCTTTGACTTCACAGGCTCCAAAACTATAAGAAACACATTTCTGTTGTTTATAAGCCACCTAGTGAAGTAAGACATTGCCTTAAATCTATATTAAAGCTCATTGCTAAACTCATGATAAATTAGGTAACTTTCTGAAGGCATATACACAATCTAAACCATAGTGGAAAGTGAAAGCTGAAGGACAAACCTTTATTTTAGGGACCAGGAGATTTGGGTAAAAAGAAACAAAGATGCAGGCCTCAGACTTATGCCAGGAGTAAGGATGGGTGGATGAGACTGAAATCAAAGGTCATTACAAAACTTTAAAGCTGAGAGGAATCACAAACTCACCATTAAAGGATGGATTGAGAAACAAAGTCCATTATCTGAGGTATGGAAAGACAATGAAGAAACCTGTTGAGATCCCCTTTAAATTGGATAGAAAAGAAAGATAAAAAGTTATCATTCCTGCTATAATTTATATTAATAACTTAAATCTTCTCTCACTTAAGCCTGGGGTTTGGATTTATGTTAACTGTATGATCAGAAAGATCAAATGCAAATTCACATCCTGACTGCATGCACATGCCTTACATTCAGACTTCCCCAGTTTTCCACAGATTAATCTCAACTAAATGTAAGTCACTAAAAAACTATCAAAAACAAATTATCATAAATATCATAGAAATAAATAATCATAGCAGGGCTGAGAAGTCTAGGATAATGTGAGACCCTCACCTCAGGTGCAAAATATAAGGGGCCAAAATACTGTACCAGCAAAATAAATAATAGTTTAATGTTATTTTTTAAATTAAAATTAATACAAAACTCCAGGATAAAATATCAAAATTTTAGTTAAAGTTAGAATGTGCCGCAACAGAATAGGGTGAAGCAAGTGAAGTGACTTGTGTAAGTTTAGAGTTATATTCTGTCTTTATTCAAATTTGGAGTAATTTTTATCACATAATTTTGCATTAATTTGATTTTTTAAAAACATTACATTAAAACTATTATTTATATTGATGACAGAGATAAATGATCCCTTATATGTTGACCCAGAGTAAGTGCCTCATTCACCTAATCATAGTCCTAGTCCTGTATACTACGTAAGAATCAGCAGAAAAAAAATCAGTCAACATGTTTAAATCACAAGACTTAAGTTATTCAAATGTCAATATTAGAATACAAAATAGCTATGTCTATAATATGTACACAAATAAAAACTCAAAACATTAATAAGCAAGAAACAGGAGGTTATTAAAAATGACAAAGAAATTAAAGTTCTATTTATTAGGTGGTGCAAAGGTAATTGCTGTTTCAGGCCATGAATTTTAAATCATTATAACCAGGCTCAAACACATCTTTATTAATCAAAATAGAAACCATTACAATCAACAGGTTTTTGCCAACGACAAATAAGTTTGTTTATTCCTGTAGCATGAAAGTCCGTGCTTCGGGATCCGAGCAACTCTTGGAAACCATTTTCTGTATCCTGCTGGTTGTGGAGGCCTTTTCCCTTCAAAAAGTTGCAGAGTTGCTTGAAGTAGTAGTTGTAGTCTGTTGGCGAGAGGTCAGCTGAGTATGGCAGATGAGGCAAAACTTCGTAACCCAATTTGTTCAACTTTTGAAGCGTCGGTTGTGCAACGTGTGGTCCAACATTGTCATGGAGAAGAATTGGGCCCTTTTTGTTGGGCAATGCCCACTGCAAGTGTTACAGTTTTCAGTGCATCTCATTGATTTGCTGAGCACCCTTCTCAGATGTAATGGTTCTCCTGGATTCAGAAAGCTGTAGTGGATCAGACTGGCAGCAGATCACCAGTGACCATGAACTTTTTTGGTGCAAGTTTGGCTTTGGGAAGTGCTTTGGAGCTTCTTGGTCCAACAACTGAGCTGGTTGTTGCTGGTTGTCATATAAAAGCTACTTTCTGTTGACCATCACAATCTGATCAAGAAATGGCTCGTTGTTACGTACAAGAAGAAAAGATGACACTTCAAAATGATGATTTTATTGATTTTCAGTCAGCTCATGAGGCACCCACTTATCGAGCTTTCTCGCCTTTCCAATTTGCTTCAAATGCCCAACGATAGAATGGTCGAGGTTGAGTTTTTCAGAAACTTCTCGTGTAGTTGTAAGAGGATCAGCTTTGATAATTGTTGTCAACTTCCGATGGCCAGCCACTGCACTCCTCATCTTCAAGGCTCTTGTTTCCTTTGCAAAACTTCCTGAACCACCTCTGCACTGCACGTTCCTTAGCAGTTCCTGGGCCAAATGCTTTGTTCATGTTGCGAGTTGTCTCTTCTGCTTTACGACCCATTTTGAACTCGGATAAGAAAATCACTCAAATTTGCTTTATGTTTAACATAATTTCCATAGTATAAAATAAATATAAAATAAACAGCAAGAAATAAGTCATTGGCAAAAAATCATACAGCAAGGACTGCACATTAAAATGATGTGTAACATAACCACATTTATTTAAGAATGTATTCCACTCCTTGTTCTACTACTTTCCCCTCTTCTCACTACTACACTTGACTACTCTAAAAAAAAGTATTCCAATATCAAAGGCAAATTTCAACAATGCTAAACTGCAATTACTTTTGCACCGACCTAATAAATATGTATACATCGCCTTACATATATGTATTTTACATATATTCACGAAGTTAAAATTAGTTACATGAGTTAATGGGAAGATTAGACAAAACTAAAGAGAATTAGTGAACCAGAAATTAGATCTGAAAATTGCAGGAAATAGATTAAAGCACATGGAGAACATAACAAAGACTAATATTCTCCTCACAGCTTGGGGAAAAGCTAAAGATCAAAATGATAGGGAGGAAATATTTGAATAAAATCTAGCTAAGAATTTTTCAGAGTTGATAAAACACATAAACCCTAAAACTCAAGAAACAATATATTCCTAACAGGATTAATAAAAAGAAGCACATACATACGCAGCAAGTAAAAACATGTTTAAAAATTCATCTACAAACCAAAACAAAAACCTTATAATTACACTTATAACAAACTTTACAACAACAGCATTAAGAGCCAAAACTCAGTGGAAGAATATATGCAAACTGTTAGGAGAACTGAACTATCAAATTTAAATTGTGTACATAGCAAAATATTTCTTGAAGAATCATATTATTAATTTTTTCCCTTTATAAAACTTTATACATTTTTTTAAATTGACTAAGAAAATAATATTTAACATGTACAACCTGTTGTTTTGAATCTAGCAAAGTAATTTTTAAGAACAAGGCAAGAGAAACAAAGACTGACAAAATTTACCATAGTAAACCCTCTCTAAAAAGAATACCTATGTATGTGCATGCACGTGTACACATATGTACACATAGTATATATACATACTCATACATGATGAGTTTCAAAAAAGTAAAGCATATCTAAAACTAAGAAGGAAGAAAGACTTGGTAGGCAAATATAAACTTAAACAGGTACTAAAATTTAAACAAATGTAGGCCAGGCACTGTGGCTCTCGCCTGTAATCCTAGCACTCTGGGAGGGGGAGCAGGAGGATTGCTTGAGCTCAAGAGCTCAAGACCAGCCTAAGCAAGAGCGGGGCCCCATTTGTCTCTACTAAAAATAGAAAAATTAGCCAGGCGTAATAATGTGCACCTGTAGTCCCAGCTACTTGGGAGGCTGAGGCAGGAGGATCGCTTGAGCCCAGGAGTTTGAGGTTGCTGTGAGCTAGGCTGACGCCACGGCACTCTGGCACTCTATGCAGAGCAATGGAGTGAGTCTCTGTGTCAAAAACAAACAAACAAATGTACTCTGTTAAAAAAATAATAGCAATGTCTAATTTTTGGATCATGATAACGTATAAGCCCATAATGGGGATAATGGGTATCAAAGTATTCCAGTATACTTTTATTGTTCTAGATAAAAATTGGTTGGTTTCTGAAGTTAAATAAATCATGAAAAATCAGAAAAAAAATCAAAATATTAAAAATTCAGTGTACGTGTTTTAAATTAATGCAGGAAAAATATAGGGACTAAATTCATCATTTGAAAAGAATACTAGAAGGGAGAAGAAATAAAACATTGGATTTTTTTTTTTACAGAAAATGTTTACCAAAAAAAATTTTTACCAAATTTTCAAGAAAGAGATGCATAAAATTTACAAAGAATAGAAAAATTGAGAACATTTACTATTTCATTTTTAGAGGCATTTTACTAACACTAGATCATAAAAATGTAATAATTTTTATTTAATATATATAATTATATGAAATTATATTCATGTTCATTTGCAAACATGAATACAAAGTATTTTAGCAATGCATTGGAAAACAGAATCAAATTATTTTAAAATCTAAAGGATCATAGCTAAATTAGTTTTATCCCCTGTATGGAAGTTTGGATTAACATTTAAAAAGCCACTAATGTCACCCTTCCATAAAGTAATTAAAGAGAAAAATATATAATCAAGTAAATAAAAATAGATAAGATAAATATACCCCATAGAAACTTTTATATACTAAAATCACGAACAAGAACTTATATCGTGATTGCTTCTAATATCAAGAAATTTAAAACAGCCAATAAATATGCCCTGAAATAGAAGAGTGCGCAAAGAAATTATGTATCTTTTACATTAGAATGGATTACAGGAGTGTAAATGAATGAGCCACAGCCATGCAAATCAAAATGGATCAATTTCACAAATATATGTAGTTTGTCAACAAGATTGCCTCCCCAAAACGTATCTAGTATGGTACCAATTACATAAAATCAAAAGTATACAAAATTAAGGAAATATATATTTATTTAACAAAATTACGTTTGATTCTCATTGTTTAAGAATCCTCTATTTGTAAATTTGCCTACTTGCTAAAATTTACTCGTAATCCCCAAATCAATGCTCAGGGCACTTTCACTATCATTTGCAGACATGATTGGAAAAGCGAAAAATTTGAGAAGACAAGGGAGGCACCCATTCACAGTGGAGGTCTGACAAGGGCAAGCTTTTCTGGTGTCAGGTCTCACACAAATGTGACTGGAAAAGAGCCTGTGCAACGCAGTGCAGTGCAGAGCAACGTGGTGCAAGAAACTCAACTCTGGGACTTGTTGGGCGAGATTTGAAACCCAACTGTGGCACCTGTTACTAAGGCAGCTTCAGGCAAGCCACTTAGTACTTCTAGACATCGTTAGGTTTTTTGTAAAATAAACCATATGGAACCTACCAGGGTGAGCTCTTTTACAATTTAAGATCATAATCCATGTGAGATGTGTGTATGTGTGTGTGTGTCTGTGTGTTTGTGTACGTGTGTGAGTGCACACATATTTTCCTCAGGAGCAATGCTCAGCATTCAGTAATTTAATGTTCACCTCAACTCTGTGGGCCATGAATACCATGAATAGCAAGAACCAGCTAATGATAAAACCAAGAAAATACTGAATATGAATACTCCAGGAGGAATAAGGAGCAGTGGTAGAGGGGGCTGGAAAAGAAGAATCGTGCAATTGGAAAGTGGCAAGAGAGAATTTTAACCGCGCTGGTAATGCTTCATTGGATAATTCAGACATTAAATTCTCAGTTGCTCACTTTTATCATTGTTTTATTATATGGGGCATATAACATTTATTTTACATATAAAATTATATTTATGAGATATTTTACAATAAAATTATTTTAATAGAAATTTTGTTTAGTTGTGGGGTCAGCAAACTATGGCTCATGAGTATCTGCGCCACTAACCGTGCTCACAATTCATTTAGTGTAGGGGCAGTCAAACTATGACCCAACAGCCAAATCCACCTGTTTCCTGTTTCTGTAAAGTTGTACTGGAATGCAGCCTGCCTGTGCATTTATGTATTTTCTATGGCCAACTTTGTGTTACAACAACAGAATTGAATAGTTCCAACAGAGACCTTAAAATATTATCTGGCCCTTTACTGAAAGTTTGCTGACTTTTGGTGCAGTGCAACTTCTGGATAACCTTTCTATTTCGTAAAAACAACTCTAAAATCATGGCCAGATGGGATATTGAGAAAAAACAAAAAGAAAAATTTTCTCTACTTGATAAAATGACATAAACATTTAAGATTCTGAAACACCCACAAAACAGCAGGTGTGGGGGGCTTGAGCAATGTGCCAGCAAATAGATCAGGAAATAATCCAATGAGGAAACTGGCAAATATGAACTCAGGGAAGCCTCACGGTCACCATCTTCACAGATGTTGGATCTAATGAAGCCAAAATTCCACATAGTCTGACTTGGGTGATTCCCATGATGAACTGTGTGCTATGTGAACTCCACTCTCATTAACTCAAAGCTTGTGAAGTGTCTTATTTTGGAGAGTGAAGGCGACAGTGACATATTCAGTATACTTCTTGTGCAGGAACATAAAGATTCAGTGAAATTAAGACATTGGAAATAAAGAGGAATTTAAGCCTCTCAGCCATGTATAGAGGTATTGGGATACCCTGTGTTTCCCACCATACATAATACAGGATTCAAAGTTTAATATTTAAATACTGAAGGACAGAGTAATTTGGAATACCAAGGACTTTATATCACTGAATTGGCTGATATTTGAGTTATTTTTTATGGACATGATAAGCCTTATTTAGTTTAGCAATTAGTCAATTTACAAAACATGATTTTGTGGTGGAACTGTATCTTATATTTGCTTACTTTTCTTTAAAACAGGAATTGAAATGAACTTCATGTAGCAGATGGCCACTCAATACAAGGATCAACACAGTATGTGGATCATAGCAGGGAAAAAAAAAAAATGGTTATTGAATCCAGGTGTCAACAATGAGGTAAGTAATGTGGATATTTTCCTGTTTATATTTTTAAAATAATTATATTACATATCTACTAGAAAACAAGGATTTTGTTAAAAATGATTAAAAATAATTAGAAAGTCAAAAGGTATGCTAGAAACAAACTGATATAAATAATAAATGTGATTTCACATTGCATCTTGATGAAAGAAAACCTTTAAAATTTTTTTTTAGTTTAACTGTATATTATATAAAGTCAGTTTAACTCTACCACAAGTGAAAATTCAAGGGGGAAAATGCACTTATTTAAAAAGAATTTTTTTTTTCTAATTTTATTTTCTTAGAGTCCAGATACACACACACACACACATATATAGGGCATGGAGAAATTTAAGATTTAGGTTAAAGGACTTCTGTGCCGCCAGATATAATGAATGTTGCATAGCAATTTAAAAATATCACCTGGAATTCTTATATATAATGGCTTAATTTATTTTTATCATAATGCTTTTATGTAGAGCAAGACATTTATCATACAGACTTGAAGAATTCTGATTTGGATTGAATGAAGCACACGTATTACCTTGACTGTGTTTTGAATTATATGAAATTGAAAAACAAAAGCAATTGTTATAGTCTTATATTTTGGAAAATAATACTTTAGCAATATGACATCACTTAACATTTTTCAATTATATTCAATTAAGCTTTGATCTATGATTTCTGAAAGGTACAAAGTCAAAACAATTTGCATAATTTGGATACTGTAAGGTAATATGTCTTGTTACTTACCACAGAGGCTGTCACATTTGTCATCCCATTAATCCCTATATCCTTACATAACGCTTTCAGGATTTTTTTGGAGGCGAAAGATCTTTTCTCTGTCCTCACATTTTACTGAATCTTTTTCAGAGCCCATTTCCTTCCCCTGTGTGTGGCACCTCATTTGCCATCTTTCTAGGGTACTGTGCCAGGACAACTGCTAAATCTCAATTTGCAGGGAACTCCTAGTCACTGGTGGAGTGCTAACTCTCACTTCATTAGGGAGCATCTCCCTATTCATAAACTGCCAATTGGTAAGCACGCTACTAGTGACATGGGGCAAAGAGAAAAATGCAGGTTATAAAATAATGATGCAATAAACTCTTGAGATAATCAGCAGGCCTTATTTTTTATATATTTCAATAACAAAATAGTTAAATCCCCTATCCAGTGTTACCAATAAAATAGGAAAAATGTAGTTGGAAGTCATTGTCCTAAATCATCTTAGCAAAAGAGGGAGAAACATAATTTCACCCTAGGGGATATGAGGACCAGATTGTATCCACAGAAACTGACCATAAATTAATCCATTGTGATCAGCGCTTTCTGCAATGGAGTGTGGGGTGGAGACTTGAGAGAAAGAGCTCTTCACTCTCACACTTTTGAGGAAACTCTAAAGAAACCTTAAAACACAGTGTATGTAATATGTAAATTTGACTTAATATTATTTCACTAGAATATGAAAGGGATTTTTTGTGAAACTTTTTTTTAAATGTTCTTACTTTGGAATTTTAATTCTTCACCATCTAAAACAAGCCAATTAATTAATATAGATCATGGAAGGCGAAAAGACATCTCCAAAACTTCATGACGAGTTTCATTAAATCAGAAGTGAATTGTCTGATTTTACTACTATCCCCAGGATGATTTTTGGCAGAAAGAGAATGCGCTTTTCCAAAGTACTTTGGGTTAAGAACGAATATTCTCAGTATATGAAGTTGTTCAGATTGCTACAGCTCTTCCTCTATTATCTATACCCTCCTCCCGCTGCCAAGCTAACCCTTTCTCTTTTCATTAATATTCAAACTATTGCAACAGTTTAAACAGCAGCTGAAGAATGATCTTACTTACTTTATTTCTACATTTAACATTCACACTCAGACCAGTGAAATCTGGATTCATCACCTACTGCTCAATATATCAATAGTCTCATTGCTGAATCTAGTGGATTCTCCTCAGAGCATATTTTACCAGTGTACCATTTGATATTTAGGGTAATTTTCTTCATAGTTTTTGTTATTAAATCTTTTTTTGATTTTCATGACACAAATATGTCCAGGTATTTTCCTATCTTTTTTCTTTCCTTATCCTTATTCTATCCTTATTCCTGTCCTTATTCTTTCCTTCCTACGTGAGCTATTTCTCTGTCTGAGCTTCTAACCATTAACTGCCATGTGAATTGCATTTAGCTCACACTAGTTTTGAGCCTGGGGCCTCATGAAGCAAAACCCTGGAGTTGGTTCATAAAAATCTTACTTATTGATGTCCTTATTGTTATAATTAATATTGACAATTTAATTCTAAAAACATGGATTATGTTGCATATAACTCACACACAGAACACATAAAAAATAACAAATTAAGAGGATCATTTTGTTTTAATAAAATGCCATGACCCCAGAGAAATTTTTTTTTTTTCCTAGTGTGGCAGGCCATGTGTTAACTGGTGTTCCACAGAAATTATGTTCTATACTTGAGAAAATGCTTTATTTTGTTCTCTGGTATCTCATTCACGCTAATAGCTTTATCCATGTATTCAGGACAGAATTGCCTTGAGCTCCATTATTATTAGCAAATCCAACTTGCCTTTTAGACATCTCCACATGGAAATTCTACAGAACATTTGTTAGTTTTTTACTTAATTTCTTGAAAACTAAGTTTATTATACGCTAAACAAACATGTGTCTGTTTTCCCCGACTCAGAAAATGGGACTTTTAACTCCCCAATATCAATCTGTCATAAACCACTTAGGTATACTTTTTCCCATTCATGTCAGTAGGGACCAAGAAAGGAAATCAAAGCAAAAATCTACTAAATTTGCTAAAAGCACAGGCCAATTCACAAGGCTTCAACATCAAAACATGAGTTCTGATTTATCTTAGTCTGGCACTACGTAGCAATGATTATGGGTCAAATAAGTGATACATCATTTGAACATGATACTTCTGTTTGATTAAAGTAACTAGCATGTTCCTGTACACGTGGAAATAAAATAAGGCTGAACCACCCGCAAAAGTCCTGGCCTCACAAGTTCCATGTAACAAATGCCTATGGTCCCCACAGTCTATATCATCTTTGGTTTCAGCATCAGCTATAGTGAACAGCTCTGTGCAATATCTGTTCGATCAGTTCTCCATATTACAGTCACTCTGTTAAAATAACTGGTGTGATTTTTTGTTTTTGTTTTTTGCCTGACTTTAGCTAACCAACTGGCAAAGACAGAAAATAAAGACAAACACAAAATACATGCTAGAATGTGTGTATCTGGCCCCTTGGGGGTCCCTGTCATGTTTTACACAGGCACACCTGAAGTTCAGAGGCCTTAGCAGTCTCTGTAGCATATGGAATCCACCAAGGAGAGGAGAATAAAGGCACAGCTCAAGCTTACCATGGATTAGACTGGGGTGGGGGACAGGGTGTGGGTACATATCAGCACACAAAGGCCCACATCATTACAACATAAGAATTTGCTTACTCTCCACAGTTAAATAATGAAGTTCAATGTCTTAAAGCATTAGTGGGCCTTTCTTTAAATTGCTGTGTGTCTGGCCTGGCTGTGGTTTACCTCAGCCTGTACGGAGTGGCCTGTTTCTCCACTCTTACCTACTTCCAACCCCTCTCAGTAGTCCAGCAATGAAGATTTATGACTATTCTTCAAGTATATGAAAATTTTATTGCATTAGAGGTTTTGCACATGCTATTTCCTATGCCCCAACTCATCTCCTCTTCCACTTGCTTACCTTCCAAAGATAGTCTCTAACTGTTTTTTTACCTGGTTAACTCACACTGAATTTTCAGAAATAGTTTCCTTCAGGAAAGCATTTTCTGCTCACCACTCTCTCCCACTAGTCTAGCTGAATTCCTCTGGTTAATACATCAAATATCGTATCATATAAAACCTGTAGTTTTTTGTGGTTAATATTTTATATCTGTCTCAATTTCAAGGATGTAAGCCCCATGAAAGCAGACACTGTGTTCATTTTATTCATTACTATATTGCTGGAACTCAAGACAGTGCCTGAAGCATTGCATGGGTTCAGTCAACCATTAATCACTGACTGAATGGATAAATGATGAATGAATGTTATTGTCTATAGTAACACTGTCCATAAAATTTTCTGTGATTTTGGAAATGCCGTACGTCCAAATTATCCAAAATGGAAGACTGGTAGACACAGGTGGCTATTGAACATATAAAACATTGCTAGTGTGACTGAGAAACCGAAATTTTAATTTTATTTAATTTTAATGATTTAAACTTAATTTTCAAAAGCCAATGTGGATAGTTACTAACATACTGGACAAGTTAAATCTATGGATAACATCCATAGGGATGTCCAGAGAACGCTATGACTGAACAAATATATACAAAAGACAAATTTGGGAGAAGCATAGATCCCAGATTGGGCTTCATATATGGAAGATAAAGGTCAGTAAAGATTTTTGAATAGAGGGAGCACACGAACAAAAAGCACAAACAGCTCTCTGTTTTGGAATATAACTCTTGTTTCAATGTAGTAAAACACAATTTTCTTGTGTTTGTTAAACAAAAGACATAATGTTGCCAAAATTAGAAAGAAAAGGAGTTTTTTGTGTCCTACTTTCTCCAAAACATATGAAAAGATTAAATCTCACTGAAATAAGATTTACTATGTACTATATAAGTTTTAGTTGGCATTGTTGTAATTGACTTTTTCTCATGATAGATTTATTTCACCTGACATACAGATTTGTTCATTTTTATTTCAGTTCTTGAACTATCTTCTTAGAGTAATATTAATATATCTCTGTTACCTCCATTTGTATAATGACCTCTTCACAGAGTATCAAAGATGAAGAATGCATAGCAGTTAAACATTGTCAATACATATCTGTGTATTCAAAAATAACATGTTTATATTTTCATGTAAATATAAATACATTTTTGTAAATTTGGAAACATTCTAAATTTTATCTGTACCATCAGCTTTCCTAAAAAATATTTTGCTAACTCTAATTTTCTCAAGACATACAAATGTTTCCTAGTTCTTTTAATGTTCTGTTCCACTTGATTCAATTTTTTGTAAAGGCTAAACTCATATGATTCCATCCTAATTCAGAATTCCTATTTTAAAATCAAATTGCATCTTCTAGATAACATTTATCCCAGATCTGTTTCTTCTGCCTTGGGAACAGTGATGGTTTCATTTATTTCTGTTTCCTTAGATAACATACTGGACATTGACTAAAGATGCTTATGATTTATTTTTAATTTTAAGCTGTATAGGCACAAAACTCTATGCTTAGTCATCTTATACAACCTTCCTCACACTAGAGATCTCAGAGCTACTCCTGTATAATCAGCCCTATATATATGAAATAGCAAAGACATTTTTGAACAAAATTCACTACTCTAAAATTAAATTGATAATTTGTTTTAGAATCAACTAGTGGCCTAAAGATGCTCTTAACCATGCTCTTGGTTCCTGTTTTCTTTTAAAGACTAATTTCTCTCTCTAGAAAAATAACATACATTTTCAGTAGTATAAAAAAGAATGAAAAGAATGAGTTAGTAAATCCCATATTCCAGTTGTTCTGATATCATCTCAGCCTCTCAAACAGCATTTTGATTATAACTAATTCCTTCCACAGGCAAACACGTCAACATAAATAGCACCAATGTCTTTCCTTGAGACTGGCAGGCAGCGAATACAAATTAGCAGTAGCTAGTCAACTCCGGTGTTTTTGTAGGCATTATTCTCCACCTACATTTCAAAGTTTGAATCATCACACCAACAAAGGCCTTCCCTTCCACGGGGATGTTTTCCTGTATCACTACACATTAAATCTTTATCAACAGACACCCTTTTATAGCAGGTTCTATCTTGCCTCACCTACCACTCAGGATTATGCCCAACTCAGCTGCTAGAGGTGAGTTAGCCAATGCCATTTCGCCATCTGTTTCCTCAGCCCATTCTCAAGTCAATTGCATTAGCCCTCAGACTGTGATGCAGGTCATTCACCTGTGGAAGGAGACAGGTCAGGAAGAAGGATTAGATAAGAAAGGACATAGACAGCAGCATAGTTTCAATAGAGGTTCCAGGCCAATAGGCAGTTTTTGAACAAAAGTTGCCTATTGGGGGAATCCCATGTGTCACCTAATTGGTCTTTTCTTGTTGTCTTGAATTCGTTATCCTATTATCAGTTATTTGCTGGGTGCGCACTACAGTAGTCATGGCTTCAATATACACTCTTTAATGGATACAGAGAGGCAGCTGGTGTTACTAATCATATGCTCCTGCAACAGCAGATATGTGCAGTGCATTTTCATGGCCATCACAGTAATCTAACTTCAATCTGGCCCAATAATTCCATAAAAGAAACTTTTGGGCAGGGTTACCTATAACTTCCATCCAGCTAGATCCAATGCTTATTTAATATTCAGCCATGCATTAAGCTTTAGACACTACTCCTGTCAACTAGTTCTTTGAAGCACTCACTTTCCTTGATTTCACTGATACCACCCTTTTCTGAATGACCACCTTCCTCTCTGGCTACTCTATTTACATGCTCATCCTCTTCTACTCAACTACTAAATATTTCAATTTCTCAAACACAAGCTGAAGTCCTTTCTTCATCACACTCCGTATTCCTTGCATAAAGTGACCCCACCTACATCCAAGCCTCTAGTTTCCCTAATATGCAGGTGATTTTCAAGTTAAATATCCAGCTCAGGTATCTCCTCTGAATTTTAGGTTTGTGTATCCAACTATTCATTGACAGCTCATGGGTGCTGAAACACACTTGGAAGGCAACAAGTCATTACTAAATTCATGGACTTTGACCTTTCCAACACCAACAGATAACTTTCTCTAGGATAACATGTTACAACAAACGGCTTCACGATCCTTCCAAGAACATAAACAATAAAACCCAAGTCATCAAGATCACATTACTCTCTCACATTCATGCATCCATTCATCACCCAACTTTATGGAATTCATCACATAGATATCCTTAGAAATTATCCACATTCTTCTTATTTTCACCGAGATAATGCCATTTAATTTGTCATACCTTACTACAAATATGACTTTTGCATGGAAGCCTTCCCTGATATCCCAAACTTAATTAAAATTCTTTAGTGAATCTTCAAAATATTTCTTACATGTACAGTTTTAGATTGGCTTTTAGTATTAGTTGATTAGTGTCGATCTCTCTCACCACTCCAAAAATACATTCTCAGATAAGCTGCCAGTATTTTCCTCAGGTACCTAACACTTATTTTCAAGCCATAACCAGCTTCTTAAGTTTATGATACTAAACATGATCCTAAACTAGCCAACATATTCATAAATCTCAATATCAGAAATCACTGAAATATTATGTATCAATAAAAACATAAAAACATTACTGAGAAGCAAAATAATCTATCCATTAATCCATACTGTAAAAACTAAAACTTTATAAATTATCATTATTTTGGATGTTTTCTTTTGTAAATGCTGGAAAATTATAAATAAACACAATAACTAAACTGGATAGATACAGGAAATGAAAAATTTAACTAAATATGATATGCAAGCCTCAGCAATATATTTAGGTTTGTGTGTGTATGTGTTTGTGTGTGTGTGTGTGTGTGTGTGTGTGTGTATGGTGGGTATAGTCTATTTGACACTGTAGCCAGATTCAACTGGTTTCTTTATTAGATTTTAATAATCTAATAATTATTTTCCTCTTAAATTTAATTGTGATTTATACCTGAAGGAGATTTAGGACATTAGCTAGTTTTTCAAATCAATTACAAGTGAACTTACTGACAGCTACACTCAAACCCATAACATATAGTCTTGTTGGATTGCAGGTTAGAGCTTTTCTTCGGTGAAACACTTTAACTTAGAGATCCTCCTCCACCTGGTTGTGACCCATAGCGGTATTTGTCCTCTGCCTAGCACCGTGAGGTCATGCCATTATATGTCTCCTGTTTGTTGCATGTTGGGCGAGATAGTCTGATCTAGTATTAACATTGGGGGTGGAAATAGATTACTGAGTTATTTGAACCTGTATAAGGACCAGAATTTCCTGACAAAATATAAATTTAACTTCAGACTTACAGAAACAATATTCTATTGATAAAATTATAAAATAAGGAATGTTTTCCCAAAATAGTTTTTACCATTTTTTTTCTTCAATGAAAACAGCTTATCACTCTTTAATAGAGGTGGGAAATTCATGAGTAATAGTAAATACAATTTAACTGGATTTCCCATACTCCATCTGGAAACATAGATGATTAGTTCTCATGGGGTGAGGAGGGGTTGACAATACATATCTGTAGGATTATTTAATATTTTTAAAGCCTCTAAACTCCTGAGATAGAAACTTTGTAACTATAGCCATATGACAGCCATATAACTAGTGAAAAAGTATTACATTCAATCTAAAGAGATATTTGGCATCATTTTGACAATAACAGGTTGTTTGCCTGAATTCAACTTATTTTACTGATCTAAGTATGACAGGTTCTTGTGTGTTCAGATGGCCTGTGATATATAATTAGAAAAACGATTTGATGGCAACCAGAAACTTACTTAAATTTGTTTCTATTTTATACCCGGAATTGAAAATCACTTCTACACAAAATCATTATAGGGATAACTGTAGTTTCCCCTTTCTTCTGAAAACTACTTTCTTCAAGGTCAAGATGATCTCTTTGTCAATGACTGAAATGAATGGTACTCAATCCTTAGTTACCTGATCATCCTACAGTGTGTGATGCAGTTGACTTCTCCCTTCTAATTGAAACAAACCCAGAATCCTTAGTTTCTATAAAACAGTACTTCCTTGATTCTCCTTTGACATATCTGTCCTCCAGTGAAACTTATTTTTCCTTTCCTGGCACTTTTACCTTGGTTCTCTTTGGGGTTCAGTGGTCTGTGCCCTGTTTTGCAATCACTCCATATGTTCTATGTGAGCAATCAAATGTAATGCAATATATATTTATTATATAATATTCTTATGTTTTTTATTAATGTATAGTATTTTTAAAAACACTTTCCTCCTATATTCTTTTAAAAATTTTGTATTGAAATAAAACATATATGCAACAGGGTATGCAAATCTTACATATAAAATTTGTTTAATTTTTACTTAAGATGTACCTGATGTAAATACCTCAAAGATTAGGATTTAACACATTTCCAGCCTCTTAAAAGGATCCTCCCTGCCCCTTCCAAGTCAGTACTCCACAAAGTAGCCACTATTTTGACTTCTATCTACGTGAATTAGTTTTACTCAATATTTTTAAATATGACATGAAAAAAATCCTGCAATCTGTGTTCTTTGTCCTGGTTCCTTTTGTTCATCACTAGATTTGTGAGATGCACCCATATTGTTTTGTGAAGCAGGACTTCATTCTTCTGTTATTTCTGGGTAATATTTTATTGTATTGAAATGTATAGATGAAATATATAGATAGAATATATTCATTCTCCCACTGGCGGACAGTTGGGTTGTGTATCAGTTATCAATTGCAATGCAGCATGTTACCCCAAAACAGCAGCTTAAAACAGTGTTTATTACCACACAGTTTCTGTGGGCCAGGAATAGGAGAGTTGTTTAGCGTGGTTTCGTCTCAAGATTTGACTGGAGCCGAAGGGTCCCCATTCGAGCTCACTCACATGGCTTTTGGCAAGCCTCATTTCCTTGTCAGTCATTGGCTAGACACCAGTTCCTCACTCACCACAAGAATTTCTTAATTAGATTACTCACAATATGTCAGCTTGCTTTCCCTAGAGATGGTAATCCAAGAGGGAGATGAAATATGAGAATCTTCTGATATGTGATTTTTTATTTTTTCTTTACTGATTTTTTAATTAAATATAACTGTAGATTTTTTTTCACCAAGTCATATTGAGAAGTTCCTAATGTCATACCTTATTCCCCATTATGTATTACACAGATATCATCATTTTTTTCCCTATAAAAAATGGTCTGTCCTCAGCTTGATTCTTACATAGTTTCCTTCCTACTTTCTTTCTTTTTTTTTTTCAGTTGTTCTAGTTTTCTGAAGGTGTTAGGTTCTCATACGATTCATGACCCTAAGCCATCTTTAATACCTTCCCCTTGATACATGTCCCAGGTACTTTACCTGAAACAATGCTGCTCATCCTTAAATTCTGAGATTAAATAGCATGATTGCTCAGCTCCAGAATGTCTGTAAAGGAAGGTCTTGGGGTTAGCCTTATAATTCAGTGTAGGCATGGAAGTTTGGAGCTATATTTGCTAAAGATAATATAGTGTGTTAGACAAGAGTTGTTTCTATTAAAATTTGGTGGTCAGTACAGGGAGTGTGCTGCTGTACACTAACTATCTTTTGGTATCATTATTTTTCTTTCAGAAAGCCTTAGCAGGCTACCTAAATTTAGGGTTTTTTTTTTTTTTTTTTTTTTTTTTTAGACAGAGTCTCACTCTGTTTCCCTGGCTGGAGTGCCGTGGCGTCAGCCTAGCTCACAGCAACCTCAGACTCCTAGGCTCAAGCAATCCTTCTGCCTCAGCCTCCCGAGTAGCTGGGACTACAGACATGCACCACCATGCCCGGCTAATTTTTTTTATATATTTTTAATTTTATAGCTAATTTCTTTCAATTTTTTTAGTAGAGATGAGGACAGGGTCTCCCTCTTGCTCAGGAGTATCTCAAACTCCTGAGCTCAAACGATCCTCCCGCCTGGGCCTCCCAGAGTGCTACTATTACAGGCGTGAGTCACCACGTGCGGCCTAGATAGTTTTCTTAAATGTTCTGATAGTACCCTACATTTTCTTCTCTCTGAGCTCACATCACATTGTATTTTAGTTGAATATTTAATTTATATTTCTCACACTAAATTTTAAGCTGTATAAGGGCCTATCCCTTTATATTTTTTACCACTCTTTTGTGGACATTTGTGTGTAGTAGATGCTCCATATAATGTTGTGAATCATAGTGAATGGCTCTAAATGTTTGAAATTTTCAGCTACTTGTGATAATTGCCTTGGAATATGTATACCATACACAAACACACACACACACACAAAAACTGCTAATGAAGTAAATATGAGAATAAATGTGCATAACAGCACAACAGTTCAGTTTGATTATCTGTGTGCTGCTGACCTGTATCCCATGACGGACCAAGTTAAACTTATGATTTAATATAATTTCAGCATGGTTTCAGGTACTAAAATTAAATAAATATGTAGAAGTTTAGTGAATTTAATTACAATTATGCACAGCTATTAATCCACTCAAAATGGTAAAAATCTAATAACTAGTTAATGATGTCGACACAATCAAGCTCATCTATTTAAATAGTATATTAGACATTTTAAACTTTCTCAAAACATTCCCTTATGCTTATTTTTCTTTTATACTACTATGGTCAGATTTTCCCATCTCAAGTTGTCATTTCCAGAAAAGACATTTTAAAATTGACAAACCACACATCGTATGGTTTCAGTAATACAATTGTGGAAATAGCAAAAAAGAAAAAGTGACAGTGAGACTACCTAGCAAAATATATTGTACCATATAAAGCAAACAAATAAAAGTTTATGTAGTAGGATCTTTTTAATCTAAAACACAGCTTTAGAATATATTTTATACCTTTATGATTGATTTAATCAGCAAAAAGTAACATAAGCAAAAATCATATTCCCAAATGTGAATCTTAGGGTCAAGCCAGTTAAGTGAAACCTCGATGATTATGGTTTCATTAATATATTATTACATTAATATAAAATCTGTGTCTTTATCTCTACTGAGATAAAGATTTTCATTGTGCCTTTTGCATAGATGTTTCAAAAGTCCTTTTTTGAGTTGTGCTTTTCAAGGAAATTGATATTGGATATATAGTTATGAAGACTGTCTATCCAAATAACCACAGTATTTCTAAATGTTTTAATATTAAATATGATGCAATTCCTATGCAAATGATTTCCTACTCTCTGAGGAAACTCCACTAGTGTTATACTAAGACTATAAGTCAGAGTTTTCCAACTTAAATTTCAAAAGGTTTTAAATATTCAACAGGATTGAATAACCTGTGGCACGAATAGTCGATTGATTCCTCAGACATTGTTTACCTAACTCAGAGATAAACACTTATTCATATTTAAAAATATGAATGACTTTAATGTCAGCTAAACACAGGTACTAAGGAACATCATTAAAGATTGGAAGTAAAAGCTAATATCAGTAACTTTAAAAATATTATTTTTGTAATTCATAAACTTTATGTCTTTCTCTCTCAGTTTTTAATCCAACTATCATAGAACTCCATAGAATCTCAAAATCAAGTGCTGTTACTGGAAACTGTTTCCTTGTATTATCTTTCCTATACTAGAGAAAATGTACTTCAACCCATCAAATCTCTTTATCTTCTCAGCTTTTATTCCCATCTTATAAATCTCAATGAGAGAAATTTTAGTGTATCATTATGTCATGAGAAAAAATTATTTTTTGCCTTCAGACAATGTAATTTTATGAACAAAGTAGTTGGGTTACTAGTTCCATGAAATTTCGATATAAAATTTTCTGGGGAAGAGATATTATTCCCCAATATGCAGTGTAATCTTTTTAGTACATATTAGGAAATTGAGATTTTAAGTGACTTGCTTAGTCACAAGATAAACTCATGGTGAAGCTGTGACTGGAATTTAGACCCAAACACTCTCCTTCTTTCTCCTTTGTAGTACTATTTCCTTACCTTTGGAAGGTTCCCATTTTGTGGCCTTGGAGTTTCCTTTTTCAATTGAACATTATTTCTAAATTCACATGAAAATGAATTACAGAATTGTAAATCCAGGTGAGCAGTAAAGACCACCTAGTACATTTTTCATAATGTTGTCCTTTTGGTTTTTCAGTAATTTCAATCGAACTTACTCGAAAGTGATCTAAATTTGAAGGGGTTTACTATATTAAAAAGTTCTCCCAACTCAAAGATGAAGGAACATTCACCACCTGTGAAATCATGGATTATTGCAACCATTTTGGAGTATAGTATGATAATAAAGTAAATTTTAAAAACCCCACATTTTCAGCAATTCTAATTCTAGTTGTTTATCATGCTTGGATAAGTATATAATAAAAATAGTAGCAGTTTGTATATGTAGGATATTCATAAAATAATTTATAGTACATTTGAAAAATGTAATTCTATATACTTATCAAAATAATTTCAAAGAAATCATTGGATGTAAGAAAATGCAAACTGTAGAACTTGTTATATATTATAATATTATTTAAAATCTAAAATTTTAACATGCATGTCTATAAAAACTGAGAAACTGTACAGAAATACTTTTGGAATGTTAGGAATAAGATTATCTTTAGAGTTATCTCTGAATTAGAAGTTTGGAGACAAAAGCGAGATTTAATATTTTTTACACAGACTTCACAGCAAATTTTGCAGAAAGTACAGAGTTCCCACATACCCTGAAATTCAATTTTTAGTTTTGACTTTTCTAAATGTATTTATTTTCTATTTTACTAGGTACATAAACTTTTTTCTTAAACTCTTGTTAAAAAGTTTAAAATATTATAAAAGGATATGACCACCATTAAGACTGAATCAATGCATATATCATGTTTTAATTTCTCTATACATGATGTTTGAGGGTTTTTTTGTTGGTAGTGGTATTGTTAAGAACTCACTGTATTATTATAGTCTTTCCATTTGTGTGTAAATATTTTTACTTCTTATCACTTAGGACAAATCCCTTAAATAAAAAAGAAAAAATAAAGGTCATGTTGCAAAGCTTCCCCAATATTGATGAAGGAGGAGAGAGTGAAGTGTGCAGATTAGAATTAAATACCCCAATAAATAAATATTATACTCAAAATGCAGGATTGTAGTGAGTTCCATTTCACCAGAGGTCGCCTTCTTACCATAAACATTTGTCATTCATTTTAAGATTTATTTAGATTTATTTCAAATACCACCCTCTTAATGATGTGTAATCCATTAGCTGTGGACAAACTTGCTTTCTACTTCTTTAAATTCCTGAAATATTTATAATATCTATTAAAATGTGCTACTTGCTAGAGTTTCTTATTTTCTTTTCTTTTGCTATTTTTTATAAACATTCTCAACCATATTTAAAGTTGTCTTCTTGAGTATAAAAATCAGGTTTAGGAGTTATTTCATTTGACTCAATATTGGTTGATGAAATTACAAATTTGTCTTCCAAAATCCCCTCCTTGTTTCCTGAGAGTAGCATCTCTGTTTCCTATTCTCTCTCTCCATGGTTTTCCGTAACCAGCTGCCATGTGTGCTCTGAGTGGAAACCACGCTTTTCTTGCATGCTCCTCTTCTCTGAGAATAAGAATATAATGAAAAGTGATCCAACCTTCACTTCATCAACAGGTATAGTTTTTAGCAAATAGCTCAAACCATGCCAGCAGAGACCTCATCTAATATTTTTGAACAAGATTTTCTAATACATAAACTCTAGCCACGATTTTAGTGTTTTAGAGAAATGCATTTGGGGGAATTAAAAAATGCTGATAAAGGAGAAGTCATAGCATGTAGGAAGAGAAGAAAACCATGGCTAACTCTTCAGCTCTATTCTCGTAAATCACAAAGACTGCGCTGATTTCAGACTTTTACCAATTTCATTATTTGGTTTGTTCTTCCATTTTTTTAGATAGTCCCAGCATCCTTTCAATTGATCTTTTTTTTTTTTTTTTAAGGTTTCTTTAACTAGTATAAGTTAAATTTTTGTCAGTTTGGGCAAATCTGCCTGGTAATGATGATGCCTAAATAAGAACCCATATTGCATGACAAATAATCAGGAGCTTTCTTCACTTTTTCTTCACTGCAGATTTCTTCACTTCTTTTCTTAATAAGTGGTGTCCTTATAGATAATTACACATTCTTGAAATGCCTTTTTTAAAAAGTCACTTGAAAATTATTGGTGCACAAATACCACAGTAATTTAAAAGCTATTGTCAAAGAGAGGTGTTTTGACACATTGAGAAATGTGATTTGAGGCTATACATAATTTTTAATAAAGAAATACTTGTAATACTATCCTAACTAAAGTGGTTTTATTCTAGAAAATTTAAAATATATTTTAGTCCACTCTTAATCCATTAACAAAACCCTAGACCCGAGAAGTCATATCAAATAATTTTTAGTTATACTCACTTTCTTCTTAAATAGAAATATTTTCAACAGAATTAGCATTACTAAATATCCAAATTAAACATCAAGTTAAGAGAATTTTTTTCCTTTTACTTTTGTTTTCTCAAGATGTTACAGAATATCAATACATACACTTGAAATACTGTTTTTGTATAATGGATACATTTTATTGTATCTTTCTATCCAGCAATGTATTTCAAATCAATAACCTAGTGATTCCAAAATGCTCCTTCTAAGTGAACATGACTGAGTTTAGCAGCCTTTGAACATATTCTTTACTATAAGAAAATATTGATACATTATTAGTCTAATTTTATCCAATAATGTCTTTCTGAAATATGATACCAAATACAGACCACAATGGCTAAAGATTTTGTAGTATTATTTTTCTTGTTTGGTTTGATTTTTACAATTAAAATAGAAGGAAGAATAACAAGGTATTTAACAATCTTCAATATAAACGTTTTATATTTTGACAGTGAAAGAAATCCCAAGGAATTGTGAATTTTTTTAATTTTTTAAGCCATAAAATTTGTGTTTCTTGCTGTCTGTTGCTTGCAATGATTTTATTTGTGTTTTTATAAACTGACATTGAATTGTAAACTTTTTTGGCAACTCACAGAGGATTAAAATCAGATTCAATCAAAGATATCACTTAGTGTAGTACTAAAAGTCTACCTCTCCTTTCTTTTTTTTTATAATATTAATAAATACTATTAGCATACTCACTATATGCCAACCTCTTTTTAATAAGTGTTTTAAATATGTGATTTAACTTAAGTCTTGCAGTAATTCTATGAGGAGGATATTATTATTATTTTTTGTAATTTTATTGGGGGAAAACTACAAAACATTTACAGTACAATGTTTACAGTCACAATTTGTAGTGAGCTGATTTCCCAAAATATATTACAACTCAAGTTGACTTATCTTGTTACATTCAAAAACCTACTCTGTCAAAGTAG